>SMDT01001491.1:0-112500 GCA_005392925.1 Aquilaria sinensis | reverse complement strand
TTTATTAGCTTCATCCTCAACAATTTAGTTGTCTTATGATCAGTCAGAAACTTAGAGATTAAACATAAACAACAAAAATTTGATAGTAGTTTAATAGTGACAACGCAATTAAACGTAGCTTAAGGACTAACAACAAAGTATCTATTCTAACTTTTGATACATCAATTTAGTCAAATAGGATGCCAAACTATAGCTGACTAGGATTTCTGCAACCTTCAAGTAGTTTATAGGCTATTATGTTGCGCTTTGAATTTTATACAACAAGATGTATAGTTCAAGATCTATGATGTCATTGCTCATCACAATATGATGCAATATTGTAAGTTTCAGTGGAGGGGCTTAGCGAGAGCTACATTGTTGGGCATTAAATGAGTATTGTAGAGATGAAATCCTAATTAATAGGAAAAGATGACCATTCAACTTAATGAAACCATAAAACTTTACATAACAAGAATTGTCAGAACTTCAGCAAATGGACTAATGGGAAAACTAAAGCTAGGTATTCATAGAAGTTGAGGACATTAAAAGCCAATTCGTTTGGCTTTTAGACAACTTAAGTTGCCTAACTTTTCCTCCTGTTGTTGATTGTACACTTCACTTGTAACATGACTTACCCTAACACTTGCCATAATTACCAACATGCCTTCCACCTACTTGACTATTTTTTTCCCTCACCACATTATGAATCCCTTATTCACACCTAGGGGTGAAAATGGGCCGGGCTTAATTCGGGTGAAGCTCGAGTTCGAATTGAGGCATTTTGAATTGGGCATTTTTTAGCTCGAGCTCAATGGGCTCTAATAAATTTAGGGCTCGAGCTTAAGCCTTTACCTATCCGGCCTTATGGGCTCAAGGGCCTATTGGGCTCGAGTCCCCTAAGTGATCTCTTAAAACCCTTAGTTCCCGCTGCCAGGCTCCCAGCCGCCTCAGCCTAATCTCAGCCTTACAGTTTATTTGTCGACTGACCAACAATCCTACCTAGTTGGCAACCACCATCAACACTGGCGAAACAACGACGATAGCCTTCATCTAACAACAATCTCCACTATTATCGATTGCGCAACGTGAAGCTCCTCCAACAATTTGAGTCTGTGACTCCACAACGAAGCTTGCCCTACATGAGTCCACGATAATAGCCCCATGCCGGCGCCTAAAACTTTGAAATCGGCAGCCAGCAAGTCATAATCAGCCTTCAGTTGCAACTTCGCAAGCTCACAGCTAAGGCTAAAAATGGGCCGGGTCGAGCCCAAGCTCGGCCTTATTACAATTCAGTACACTCAAGCCTCTTTTTTTGGGCTTGAGCTCGGCTCAAAAGGGCTTGAGGCACCTAAAGAATGGCCACAACCAAGCTCCTAAAGAATATTGCTCCTAAATTAATAACAAATATCAACATTCAAACATTGCAAAATCAGAAATTGAACAATTAAAAACAAAAAATTAGATACGAAATTCCTAAACAAAAATTAAATACCAGGTTGGCTTCAGCCGCCTTGACTCTTGGTACAATGAAAATTGCTCCCTGGTTGGTGTGACAAGCCGACGACTACCGATTGTGCATGATGCTGAAATGCTATAGAGTCGCAGCGTCGGAGATGATAAGGTTTTGGTGCGTCGCACTGTGACACCACCTGATTCTTCTTGCTTGGGGTCGAACAAAAAATTATGGCACGGGCGTGGTGTTTCGACAAGGAGACTGGTGGTCTTTGGAGGGCAACTGCGACTCGGAGTATCGGAATCGAAGTAGGGCGAATTAGTGCATGAAAATCAGAATCAAAATCGGAGTATCGGAATTGGAATTGACTATGAAGGCGAGAATGGGATAGGGATACGAATTACGAAGGCAGAGGGGATTGGGGAGTTAGGGCAGGGAAGAGTCGGGACTCGAGAGAGTCTGAAGTCCGAACAAGGGAGGGACTAAAAGGAAGATGAGTGGGCTGGGACAATGGGCCTAATGGTAAAACCTAATAATCTAAATATCAAGTCTGTTAAGCTTGAGGGCCTAAAGGGCCGAATATGTGTAGGCTTGAGCTCAGCTCAAAAATAACTCAAACCTAATTTTCAGCTCAAGAGCTCGAGCTCGAAATTACCACTAGAAAATCTCTTACCCGAGCTCGAGCTCGAGTTACCTGAATAAAGCCTAGCCCGTTTTCAGCCTACTTGCAGCTCCGATCGGCGATCGACCAATCAACTCGGGAGTCAGTTGGATCTTTTGATTGCATATTCTTTGATCTTGTGGCACTAGGCTAACTAAAGGATGAAGCTGGGGGAGTCTTCCTAAGCCCAGAAGTTGACACAACAATAAATGAAGGATTGTGGTGGCTCAATCAACGTAATGATGGTGTATTCATCAAATTTATAAACTCAGGGTAAAATAGAAAAGGATTAAAAAGCATGAGACAGGTTACAAAATTTTTTCTTCTCTAATTATGTATATAAAAAATTACAGACTCAGTCCCCATATTTTATCTAAATTATAATTATGATACCTAAAGATCTATATATGTTATTCCAGCCTGATTGGTTTTTGGGCCGAGCTTGAGCCTACCTCGAGTCGAGCTTGAGCTTGGAAAAATCATGCTTAAGTAATTCGAGCTCGAGCTCGGGTAGTACCGAACTACAAAGGGGCCAAGCTCGAGCTCAGTGGACTTGAACTTGGCCCGGCCTATTTTCACTCTTACTCACACCACACTGTTTCTCTCTTGCATACACAACAACAACTTGACCGAAGAACACTATCATTTGATAGGCACCCCATCTGTAGCTTCAATAGTTTTCCCCTTCTCTGTTATTCATCCCAAAATTTGCTGGAGCTTGTACAGGCATAAAAAACGGTTCTTCCAGCTTGAAATTTGCCATGGGCTTTAGATTTTGCGACGCCTTTGAATCTGGAGGCAAGAGCTCCGGGATTGGCTAAGCGGCAAAGAGCAGGGCCTCACCATTGATGATAATCTACTGGATCACGGAGGTGATCTCAGCGGAGACCATGTCCATCTATTATTTTGGCACTAGAGTCAAGCTATTAGCCCATTTTGACAAGAAGCCTGTAGTGAATCCATCATCATCTCGACGATAAAAAGGTTCTACAGCGAAATCATCCTCGTCCCAATGCGTAAATTGCATAAACGATCCCTAACCTTTAGTCATTATTTTCTTTTAGTCCCTAACTTATTTAAAGTTTTGTTTTAGTCCTAAATCTATTAAAATTGTTTCATTTTAGTTTTTCACCAAATGAAATTTATTAACTTAGAATAATTGTCTGATAAAAACTTTTAAAATTCTAATTTAAATATTCAGTAACTGTTTTTCAGTAAATTTAAAAAGTTTAATATTTTTTTATAGTAAATAGACAATTTAAATTAATAGATTTTTTCTTTCTGAATGAAATAAGTTTAATTTATAAAAAGAAAAAAAAGTGATTTGAATTTTTTATTAACTGTAAAAAAATTATTATACAGATTAAATTTATTATAAAATAGTTACCAGATAGTTTAAATTATAATTTAAAATTTTTTTATCAGACAAATACTTTGAATTAACAATTTTTATCAAATTGGGAACAAAATAAAATATTTTTAATAGATTTAGGACTAAAATGAAACGTTTTAATAGGTTTAGGACTAAAATAAAATATTTAATACATTAAGGACTAAAAGGAAATAATGAGTAAAGGTTAGGAACCATTTACAAAATTTACTCTTATCCCAACAATGAAGGTGCACTAAACATGTGGAGAATGACATAAGTAGTAAATTATAAATAAAATATGGGATAAATTCAACACCATGCAGAGCGTGATCAAAAAAAGAGGAAAGTTGAAGTCACTTTCAGCCAAAATGAATTAGCTATAATTTTAAGTGATTAAGTGTTTACTTTTGTCTTTTTTAATTTTCTAAAATCTATTTACTAATTGAAATACTTTCTCTGTCTTAATTTATTTGTACCATTTTATTTTTTTTACTTAAGTTTGACTTAACTTAAACTATATTAATATTTCATAACTTTTTTTAAATTATATTTAGAAACTAAAATACTTGTATTTTTTAAATATACATATATTTTAAAATTTTTCAGTAAAAATTAAAATAAATAAATTTGAGTCAAACTTAAGTAAAAAAACGGAAATGGTGTCAAAAAATTTGGGATAGATGTAGCATAATCTTTTATATATTCAAAACTATTTTTTTTTGTTTGCAGGCATCTATATTTTTCTATATAACTTTTTTTTGTCATTTTTTACTAAAAGAGTTTGAAAATTTTATTTAAAAATGTACTATTTTTGACAATTTTTGTTGTTTAAGTGATAATAAAATAGATTAGTAACTTTGAAATAATAGAATATTAAAAAAGCTTAAAGACAACTTGTACCTTTTATCCCCCAAACTTTAACTTGATTTTACTCGCTCCTCAAACTTTGAAAATTGATACCTTTTACCCTATCAACATACTTGAATGGCTATTTAAGTGTAAATTGAAATAAAGAAAAAATAGAAGATGAAGGGCTGAGTAACCATTTAACTTTACTTTTACATTATCTCGATTATCTGGGGTTAATTCCATTCATGGCCTCTTACATTTTATTATTGTACCATTTTGGACCTTAACCTCTATTTATTGAATAAAAAGTCTCTAACCTCATTTAAATGTTTTATTTTGGATTTTTTGTAGATGAAAAATGTTAATATGGATGTGTGAGCGGTTGGCCACAGTGATTTCAATGTATCAACTGCTATGATGATATGAAAAATAAAGGGAAAAAATGAAAAAACAAGCCAGGAATTCGGCAATCCCCTCTGTTGACTCCTTCGTTCTCAACACCCAGCCTCTATTTTATCTTTACTACCCAAAACCACGAACCATCATCCAAACCCCTATCTCATCTTATCTGTTGCATAAATAGAACTTAAAACAAAACACCCCCACCTTGTTTAATTTTAGAAACCAATTTAAAATTTCCATGAGTTAATTTCAGTAAAAGCCATATCACATTCTAAGATACAAAAGCGAATAAAAAGCCTAGAAAATGACAAAAGCGATGGCTCTCATTGAAATCAAATTTCCCGACCCAGCTGACACATCAATAACCAAATCAAGCTCGATAATGACAATGCCACCTTTGACAGTTGAGACCTGCTTTAAACTCCATACTATTTATGCTGAGATTTGTGTTATCGTCCTTCATACTACTCACGTTGAGACCTTAGATCTTCTCCAACCCTGAAATCTTTCTAGGCACACTTCGTTAGATGCGTACTCTCTACAACCAATGCTACCTTGATTTGAAGAACCAACGCATCACCACCAAGAATTAGGCTTTGTAGAGTTTGACTCAGAGTACAAAATCCCCATGATTTGTGGACCCAATTTCATATCATATTGATCAAGTTGAGCTTAGAATCAATTTAGATTTTTTAAAACTACTTTAGAAACCTAACTTGGATTCGATTTAGAATGGAGTATGTATCTTTGAATTTGAACATGAAGAGTTCAGTGTCAAAGGTCGACCAAACTCTAAGGTTTAGAACCCTATAACGACAGTGCTAATTGGAACCCCAGGCAATGGCGGTGACCGATAACACTAACAGCTATGGAGGTCGATCAAAATGAGGGAGATGTAAGGGACACATTTTGTGGAGTGGTTTTGGGATAACCTCATATAGGCCCTAAACTTCTTCATTTTTCTTTTTGCAATTTTCTTGTGCCATTATGGCCACTTTCAGGCTAGTTCTGACGTTGTAAAGATGCCACTATGGCCAATCACCCATGTTTGCATTCCATGTGGCATTTTTCGTCCGTAATATTTTTTGTCCACAAAAGGCCTAAAACGGAACATTTAAATGAAGTTAAAGACTTTTTATGCAATAAATCAAGGTTAGGTCCAAAATAGTACAATAATAACATGTTAAAGGCTATAGATACAATTAACCCCGTTTATCTACTTCAATATTCTTAATTCGAACAATTAATGAAACCACCAATCTTGTATTATATACACAATCAAACCAGTATTCTACACTGAAATATGATTCATTTAATTCGAATACTTAACTTGTTTCACAAAACTATATGTTTATGTGGGAAAAATGACTAATTAGTTCTTCATCTTCCATTTTATCTTTATTTTTGTCCTCATATAATCTAAACAACCATTTAAGTGGACCAAAATGCCAAATGAGCAAAAGGTACTAATTTCCAAAGTTTGAAGGGTGAGTGAACCTGAGTTAAAGTTTGGGGGTAAATGGTCCGAATTAGTAAAATTCAATGGGTGAAATGGGCTTTATGTCTTAGAAAAATTAAAAAAATGGAATAATTGGGGAGAATGATTGCAATGTACTCGTTTTTTATGTACTATGGATATTATACACATATGTTTAATTATAAATAGTGGTTTTTTTACACTTTTGCCCCTAAAATTTACCTTATATGCAGCTTCGATCTCTAATCTTATCATACGATTTATCTCTCTCATCGCCTCAGCAGCTCTAATCTTTAATCTTCTCACACGATTTATCTCTATCATCACCTTAGCAGCTTCAATCTCTAATCTTTTTCACACAGTGATGGACAGTGAGAAGAAGAGAGCAAATATCGCAAAGTGGGGAGGCGACCTGGGAAGTTTGAGGCGGAGATGAGCGACGGAGGATGATTCGAATCGCATCGTTGATCCGATCTTCAAATTTCGCCGTTGATCCGATTTCTGAATCTCTGAATAGCCGAATATTGTTGTTGATCCAATCTTCAAATCACCGAATCACGATGTCGCTCAGACCTTCAAATCGCCAAATTGCACCGTCGCTCAGGCCTCCTAATTACTTGCATCAATCACCCTAGGAAGTTAGCGGCGGAGATGAGTTCACGCCCTGAGAAGTCGCGGCGAAGATGAGCGACGGAGGATGACCTAAATCGTGCCATTTCTCATTGTCTTCTCCATCAAATGCTTTGTCGCGCGCTTCGTGATTCAAGTTAGATTTTTGTACGCTTATTTGCTTTTTCTTTTTTTGAGCTGGTTTGCTCATAATACTAAAAGAATATTTATTACAATAGTTTTATATATTTATTTAGGCATTTTGATTTGTTTTTTTCAGACTCTTTTAAAATTTGAAGCTAACAACTTTTTTTTTTTTTGTATATTGTGATAGTCACTTTTACATTTTTGGTTGGACATCACTTTTACATTTTTGGTTGGACATTTTTTTTATATTTTTCTAGACACTTTCATTTATTACTTCAGACACTTTTTTTTTAAGATCAATTATTTGCGTATTACTTCAGTCATTTTTATATATTGTTGTAAATACTTTAACATATTTATTCATATACTTGTACATATCATAGTTAAACACTTTTACATAGTCATTCAGGTACTTTTGCTTGTTGATTTAAACACTTTCATTTCAAAAATAATAAATTATTTGCATATCAATCAGACACTTGAACATATTTCTATAAATGCTTAAACATATCTATTCAGACACTTTTATGCATTTACATATCATTTTGGTAGAGAACAAATTGTTTGCAAATATTGAAAAGAATAAATAGTTTGCATATTATTTAAGACACTTATACATACTTGTTCATACAATTTTCCCAATTTATTTAGACATTTTGTATTTTTGTCTTCGACATTTATCTAGATGCGAGTACTAACGGACAATTTGGCAATGGCGGCGACAGTGACAATGGCAACAACCTTGGTGGTGACGGTGGCAACAGCAGCAACCTTGGCGGTTGCGGGATTGAGAAAATAATTTTTTACGAGAGAGAGAGAGAGAGAGAGAGTTTGGTGAGGGGCAATTTTATCAATTTTTTTTATAAAAGTGGAATATATATAGAGAGTTAGGGGTAAGTTAGTATATCTAATTAGACATATGTGGACAGTATAATAATTACTTCTTATGTTCGCAAAATTGATAGGTTTGACGGTAAATGAACGGCAAAGCAAATTGGTAGGTGTTCCATGAAAAAGAAAGCCGTTTATTTGACCGGAAAACAAGTGTGTGGTCAACTTGAGCAACAATGTAAAAGTGAGAGGTTTATTCTTGATTTTCCTTCCACTTATCAACATCATGGGAAGAGAAAACAGGAAAACTAACGAGGGCAAAAGAATTAACCCGGAGCAATAAAACAATAAATAAATAAACAAGAAAAACAGAGCACTCCTGGGGAATAGGTTGGATTCAAGATGCAGAGAAAGAACGTCAGTCTGTTTCTGGGCGCAAGTTTGAAGCTTCGAAGACGCTGTTAGGGCTAGTCTCCTCTGTCTTCGTTTACTCCTCTATGCCTCTGCCCCTCCAGTGATTAGGGTTTAGGGTTTGTTCCGCTGAGTCCAAATTTGCCTGTATTTGTTCGTATTCTACTGGAACGGACTTTTCTGGTACGTGGTTAAGTTTGAACAGACAGTTTATTCTGATTCGAAACCTCAGCCGCCACTATTCATTTTTTCCTTGGTTTATTTTTTCTCTGTGATATTTCACTTCAATCTTGAAGAGTGGAGCTTGGCTCAGCTAGGTTTTCAAATTGGTTTATGGATTGGATTGTTCCAATATTTTTCTCCCTTTTTGTTTGGCGAATTTTTAGGTTTTTTTTTTTTTTTGTGGGCAGTCTTCATCTCAAACGCTAAACGTGCCGTATGCTTGATGGTCTGATGGGCTTCCAGATTGATGCAATTTTGCAGTCTTATTGTCTAACCATTTTAGAATTGCCCATAATTTCTTATTGGTGCTTCTTCTGTAGTTTTTGTTTCTCTTTGATCCTGGGTAATGTCATGCTGGAGGAGATTGATATTGATTGGTTGCTGTCAATTTACTTGTTCTTTAGAAGGGAGAAACTGCTACAGATATAATTTGACTTTTTGGCATGCATTCTGCTGTGGTAATCATTTGCAGGAAATGTGATGGATTCCCCAGAGCGCAGTAGAAATCACGTTAGACGAGAAAAGGAGGATAATTTGGAAACACGGAATGGCAGAGCTGGGGAGGATGAAGAATGGGAAGGAAGTGACAAGAGAAAGCACAGGTCAAGCAAGTCGAGAAAGCCTAGCAATGGAGAGGAAATCGAGGGTTTAGATGGAGGTGGGAGGAGGAGAAGTGCTGGGGATAGAAATGAGGGCCGTAAGAGATCAGGTGGATCTAGCAGAGTTGACAGTGATGATGATGACTATGATGCAAGGAAAGAGTTGCACACAAAGCAGTTGAAGAGAAAACAAGAGGAGAGTATCAGCCGGCATCAAGATGGAGAACATGAAAGCAGGGCAGATGCTGGAGACAAATCTGGAAGTGGAAGTAGAGGGCAGGGTCGCAGTGATGAAAGTGAAAGAAGAAAAGTGAGCTCAAAGTTCCCTGACATTGACAGTTCTTGGGGACGTAAAAACAAAGAAGAGAGGTCTCATGATGCGGAGTTTGAAAAATCAGTTGATAGAGACTCCAGGAATGTAGAAAGGAAAGATAGCAGCCGGGAAAGGACTCATGGGTCCTCTGAGGTGGCAAGAAGCTCGAGAAAAAGGTGGGATGAATCAGATTCTTCTAGGAGATCGGATGAAAATTATTATGACAAGGATGAATCAAGAGGTGGAAAGACCTCTGATTCCAAGCATGAGATTTCTAAAGAGAGGAGTAGAAATGAAACCAGTGATAGTAAAAGTAGAGGGTTGGATTTGCACGGTGAAAAGGGTGGCAAGTACAACAACAGGGAAGAGAGGAAAGTTGAATCTGAGAAGGGTAAGAGCAAAAGCCGCTTAGAAGCTCCAGAAGAAGATAACAGGGCTAGTCCTGCTAATCAGGAAGACAGGGTAGGTAGGGATAAGCATGAGAAACATAGAGAGCATAGAACTGCAGTAGGTCAGGATGTCACGGTGAGTCGAGAAAAGACTACTAACACAGATGAAGATGGAAATTCTTGGCCAAGGGACAAAAATGTGAGAGAAGTAAGTCGCCGAAATAGGTCAAGGACGCCTGAGAGAAGTGTGAGGCATCATCAAGAGTCTGAACATTCAGAGATGGAAAATGTAAGAAGTCTTGACTCAAAGAGGAAAGAGCTGGACAGAAGTAGCCACAGGGATGACAGGCCCAAAAGCAGAGATGATGATTGGGGTGACAGGTTTAAAGATCGTGAAGGTTCAAAGGAGAACTGGAAAAGAAGGCCACTTAGTAGTAATGATAAGGAGTTGAGAGATGGTGATATCTTTTATGACCGTAGTAGAGACTGGGAACTACCAAGGCATGGCCGGGATCGGAGTGAAAATGAGAGGCCTCATGGTCGGTCAGGTAATAGAAAGGATGGAAATCGAGGTGAAGCTGTGAAGACATCCTCAAATTTTGGAATTTCCAAGGATAACTATGATGTCATAGAGATCCAGACCAAGCCACTTGATTATAGAAGAGCTGAATCAGTATCCATCAAGAGAAGTGAAGTTGGTCAGCAATCTGATACAAAATTAACTTCAAACGAAGAAGAGTGGTCATACCTGAGAGAGGATAGGGGAAGAAAATCTGATATGTATGGCTCTAGAATGTCTGGTGATATTCCTAGGGATGAATATGTGGAGGATGGTATATCAGTTCGAGATCTCAATTCAAGGGGTGCTGTGTCTGGCCGCAGTGGAGGTGGCCAAAGTTCTGTTGGTGGCTCACAACCTCCTTTCACACCCCAGGATCCAGGAAATTACGGGAGAGCTCCTCAAGGTATCAAAGGGAATAGGCTAGTAAGAGGTGGAAGGGGAAGGCCTACTGGGAGAGATAGCCAGCAAGTTGGTCTCCCGATGCAAATGATTGGATCACCTTTTGGCCATCTGGGAATGCCACCACCTGGACCAATGCAGTCACTGCCCCCTGGTATATCCCCTGCTCCTGGACCTCCAACTGGTCCGGGTGTCTTTCTTCCACCATTTTCTCCACCAGTCGTTTGGCCAGGTCCTCGAGGAGTTGATATGAATATTTTAGGTGTTCCACCTGGTCTCTCTCCTGTTCCACCTGGGCCATCTGGGCCTTGGTTTCCTCCGAACATGGCGACTCCACCAAACCCTGGTTTGTACTTTAACCAATCTGGGCCTGGACGAGTAGGACCTCTAAATGCATCTGGACCTGGTTTTACAGGTGCTGGACCAACAGGTCGAGGAATGGCGTCTGATAAGGCCCCTGGGGACTGGGTTCCTCCTAGGACAGGCGGAGCTCCTGGTAAAGCTCCTTCCAGGGGAGAGCAAAATGATTACTCTCAAAATTTTGTTGACACTGGCATGAGGCCGCAGAATTTTATCAGGGAACTGGAGCTCACTAATGTGGTTGAGGACTATCCTAAACTCAGAGAGCTTATACAGAAGAAAGATGAAATTGTCACTAATTCTGCATCACCTCCCATGTACTTCAAATGCAACCTGCGTGAATTTGAACTGTCGTCAGAGTTTTTTGGGACAAAGTTTGATGTGATACTTATAGATCCTCCATGGGAGGAATATGTTCACCGGGCTCCTGGTGTTGCAGACCATATTGAGTATTGGACATTTGAAGAGATAATGAATCTAAAGATTGAGGTTAGCGATGTAAATTAATATTCCTTTCAGTTGCCACATGGTATAAGATTGCTTTCTTATTTACTCCTTCCTGTTGATTTGTTTTGCTGATAATGCAGTTTTTTACTTGTTTATTCATGACTGCTGTTATTTTAATTTATCTTTTTTTTTTTAGATGATTCCGTTGCTGAAAAGTTCATCTATCATGTTCCATGATATCAAAACATCTAAGAATGCAGCATAAAAGTTTAGATTGCCCCTCATGGGTGTAATCCTTTTGTTAAATGAACTTGTAGCTTTCAGTTGGTTATTGGAGTTATCGTCTTTAGGCAATTTCTCAAATTAAAAATCTCAATTTCATTAATTACATGGCTTTGGTTATAACTGAATATTTCTTCCTTCTGTGTGTTTTGTGTTTACAGGCTATAGCAGATACACCTTCTTTTATATTCCTTTGGGTGGGAGATGGGGTGGGCCTTGAGCAGGGTCGGCAATGTTTAAAGAAGGTACTGAATTAACCATCTAGCTGAGTGCATTGAGCTCGTAATGAACAACTATTTTGCTTCCCATTTTCTTTTTGCCGTAGCTCATATATAATAGTTCTTTTAGTATATGTTGGAACTTGATAAGGTTTCTTGGATGCATTTCCTATGCAGTGGGGCTTCCGAAGATGTGAGGATATCTGCTGGGTGAAGACAAACAAAACAAATGCAACTCCAGGGTTGCAGCATGATTCACATACTATATTTCAACATTCAAAGGTTTGTGAAGTGTTTAGCTATTTCAGATACTTTATACTCACTTATAATTGACTTATCCCTCTGCTTATTGACTTGCATGCAAATGGAAATCAAATATTTAGTATGTTTTCTTATCCATTTCATTGAAGGAACACTGCCTGATGGGCATAAAAGGAACTGTCCGTCGCAGCACAGATGGTCATATCATTCATGCTAACATCGACACGGATGTGATAATTGCTGAGGAACCTCCTTATGGTTGGTGTTTCTTTCCATCTTTATCTTTCTTGAATCTTGACCAAGGGACTGGGTCTCTCTCAACTTGTTTGATGTTAAGTTTAGTTATGAACATTATAAATCTTCTGCAAATAAATAGGGCATCAATGGTGCTTTCGGTCTGATTTAAATTTTGTAGAGACCTATACAGGGTCGAGTTACTTGTCATTGAGTTACTAGAAAATAAAATTAAAAGAGGGTAAAATGTGAGTGCTTTTAGGAGTTATTGGGTGGGGTGCATTGGCCAGCAACAATAGTGGATCCTATGCTGTTGTTCTCATTACACCCTTCTTGTCAGTGGATATTTTTGCATCCATTCCATATGCTGTTGGCTAAATATGCAAGTGGATCCAGAACATTCTGTTGAGATCTTTGGTGTCTCATGTGGAGTAAATTCATAGTGATATTAAATGCTGATTATTTTCTAGGATCAACAAAGAAGCCTGAGGACATGTACCGAATAATTGAGCATTTTTCCCTTGGCCGTAGAAGGCTTGAGCTATTTGGTGAAGACCATAATATTCGATCTGGTTGGCTGACTGTTGGCAAGGGACTATCCTCATCTAATTTTAATTCCGAGGTATGCTATGCAAATTGTATCAACAAAAATTGCTCAAGAGCTTATTGTTGTTCTTTTCTTGCCTGCAAAATTAGCTTTTGTGAAACATTCAGGACTTACAGTAGCATGACCGTTTTAGAACTCAAGAAATGAATTTGATTGTTTAAGATGAACTTAAATAGTTTTACTACCATTTGCCAGTGTGCTTCTACGAGCCTTTGTGCTCTTCTATGGAATTAACAGGGGGATTGGGATAAACTAGAGGTGGCCTGCTGTACTGTTTTAACTTCTCCTTGAGATGTCAATAAAGCTTGATCCTTGAATCTGTTGGGAACAGCTGCAAGACATGAAGATTTTGCTGACAGTGTTCACATGTTTTGTATGAGGCACCTAGACCGTTCCTTATTTCTTTGAAAAGTGACGAACTAGATTGCTATTTTCTGTTTACAGGGATACATCAGAAACTTTGCTGATAAGGACGGGAAGGTTTGGCAAGGAGGGGGAGGACGAAATCCACCTCCAGATGCGCCCCATCTTGTCAAGACAACCCTCGAGATCGAGTCTCTTCGCCCCAAGTCACCTATGAAGAACCAGCAGCAAATGCAACAGCAGCAATCAACATCCATTTCACTTACTACTGCCAATTCCTCTAGTAGGAGAGCCACTGCAAACTCACCACAGAATCCCGGAGCATTTGGTTTAAATCAAGAAGCATCCAGCTCTAACCTGTCCATGCCGGCTCCTTGGGCTTCACCAAGGGAAGGCTTTAGAGGACGTGATGGAGCTAGCGTGCCTCCGGATGATAGAATGTTTGATATGTATGGTTATGGTGCGCAACCAAATGGAGACTTCCTTGATTTTGAATCTCAAAGACAGATGAATATAATGTGACCATTAAGAAATCAGGGCAAATATAAGTGGGAAGAGAAATCATGTTTCCATCTGATAGGTTTACTGTCTGTAACATTAGTTTATCTGGGTAACGCCCCCCATTGGAAATTTTGACAATGTAGGGTTGCATTTGGTTTTTGTCCAGATCGAAATAACGTACTTTACTTGAATTTATGGGCAACGTTCCCCGAAGTACCATCTCAATATTTGTGCTGCTGAACATGAATGTGCGAATACACATTTTCCGTCGTCTTCTCGTTAATTTACATCGATTCTCATGTTTCAGGCTAAACTGAAACTTAAATATTAATTTATCAAAAAGGAAAAACGGTTACTCATCCTACAGCTAAATATGAACTGCATTTGTCTACAGAAAATTTATCCCCCACTGTGGCGCCTGACAAAGGATCGTGCTGCTGCATTCCTATAGTACAGTGGTTTTAGGGAGTGCTTCAGTTCCGCTGGGGTTATGCTGTCAGGCCTCTGAAAGATGAGTCGTTTACCCTTCTGTCTCACTCTTCATGCCTCATTCTCAGGCTTTTGAGATGGAGATACAGCAGCAGCAGTCTCTTCTGCTGTAACAATTTTGAAGTGATTCATGAGAGAGAGAGAGAGAGAGAGAGAGAACATGAAGAAGAAGAAGAAGAAGAAGAGTATGGCAGCATTGATGATGACTAACATTTAGATTCTGGCTCAGTTCCTCTTTGGTTTTCTGCAGGTGTCAGAATTTGAGTTTCACCTCCATTCTGGCTTTCCACGGGTGGAGGAGTCTGGCCCTGTTGCTGCAAAGCAGATGCTTTAAGCTGTTCTTCTGTGAGCTTCAAATATTCTTCACTAGTATAGGCTCTCCTAGACGATGGGTCAACATCTACAACAACGTGGATTGTCAATCTACATGGCAGAACGAAATGAGAACAGTGAAGTCATTCTTCTACTGGAAGTAGCAGAAGAAACTAAAACACTGATTGATTGAATCAGACAGAAAGAATGACACAGGTCAAAAGAAGAGGCACAAACACATGTATATTAGATTATCTATTGTACTCATATGTCTAAATGCAAATACTTCTTTTAATGGAAAAATTGATTTTAGGTGAAAAGAGATTTTTTTTTTCCTCATGCGCCCAGCGCCCAGTCACTCTCTATATTTTTTTGCTAAAAATACCCTATGTGCATTTGGACATATTTGCACAGTCGGTTTAGCAGATGTACATGGTTAGAAGTTTTGGTGCAATGTCCACCCGAAGGTTTCAAAGGCTTCGCTCTTTAAACATCAAACAAAATGACATGCCAATATTGTTAACAACTTCTGAATAAAGAAGTGTGAAGAGTCACACGAATTTTATACTTCTACCTTCTAAGCCTTCCAACCTAACACATCCCCACCACACTATCCTCATATGCAGATATACTAGCATTAATGAGATCTTCTCTGTCCATAATTTGAAGTGGAATTTTTCTTTTAATGAGTATGTTAAACCAAACCCCTTGCCTCAAATTGAAAATAATTACAGAATTAACATTTCAAACATAAAATGGAAGCAAAGTTGCATCATGGGCATATCAAGAAACACAATGATTGCAAAAAAATTTCATTCATCATAGTGATACTGGTTCTCACTTTTGGTATATCAACAGGAAACAAAAGGCTAAAACAGCACCTGTAACAAACCTATTTGACCATAGCACTGTCAGCCTTTGATGTTGATTCATGGTGATTCACAAGTAACCAAATAGTGCAAAACTAAAACCCATCTGACACATGGATGCCTACATATTATTTTGAGCCATAGTCTGTGTAGAAAAGAAAAAATAACAACTTACTTGCATCTGCTGTGGTTCCTGCAGTATCTTCCCTACGTGATACTGTCGGAGGAGTTGGAGTGCCGTTACTTCTATAAGCACCATATCTATTTTGATTTGAAGTTGAGGTTTCATCCAGACCAATCTCCCGTTCAAGGGTGGTCTTGAATTCCCTCGAAACATCCTTCAAAAAATATATAGGGAATATTTAGCACTAATGAAGCACTATTAAGAAGAGGTGAAACCATATCAGTACCATTAGTTCCCATCAAGGTTCATGAGCGAACCTGCAGCTCCCTAATAGTAGGTTGAAATGCACGTAAAGTTTTTCCCAGATTCCGGGCAACCTACAAGAGACAATGGCAGACCTAAATAGAAGACAAACATAAACAGAACCATATATGGATTACTAACCAAATCACCTCTTGACCCAATGGAATCATGACAAGTCAAGACGCAAACATGAAATGGAACTAAGGAAGTGGAATTGTGAGCACTGCTTAAATTCATACCCCTATATATCAGTAGCACAACAATATTGCAATAACCTTGAAAGGGAAGGGAACTAGAAGTCCAGTGTTAGGGTGTGTACCAGTTCAGTTACAGAGAATAGCGCAAGTTCATAGACTGAATTCACAACCTTTTGGTTCTCCATAGTTTCCATTGACACATGGAAATTGAAGCTTGATCGAAAAGGTCAACCATGATAATTTAAAAATGATACCAGAGGAAGTGCGTGAAATGGGTCAGCAAATGAAGGAAAAGGATTGCAGACTTTACTTTGTTGGTCAGTAACATCTTTGTCTTGTCCCAGGTCAGAAACATCTTTGTGTTGCCCCAAAATTTCTCATATTCAAACTTAACCAAATGCAGGCAATTGGACTTCACCCACAAAATCCTAAACTATTTGACAAGCCACACTACATTTCAAGGAAATATTTTCCCCTCCCGACTGTACATGACATTCTTGAAACCATTCATTTTTTATTTCTCAGATCCGCATAAGAGCGTAGGTTTCTACTTTCTTGTCTGGAAACACCCAATCCTTTTCTACAAACTAGCCTGTCTACCGCTAAAAGCTATCATAATCCTAAGATCAGAAACACGGACACCCTACCAGGAGCCTTTCAAGGTTAGAAGCAACAGTGAGGCCTTAGCAAAAGCAAAATGATCATGACAAACAACGTCTATGTGGCTTCATAGATGCAAAACTCACCTCAGCCAAACCTTTGGGACCAAAAACCAACAGAGCAACCACCCCAATAACCAAAGCCTCGGGAGCTCCAACCCCGAAGAGGGACGCATGGACCACCAGACCTCTGCATTTCTTCTTCCTCTTCTCTGCAACCACAACCATTTCAAACATCAAAAGGAGGGCCAGAACCAGAGGGAAAGCCAAGGTACCACAAAATAATGCCCCAAAATTTCTGGGAAGCCCACTGGAGTGGTCTCAAACTGAAATAACAACGGCAAAGAAACCTAATCTTAGAGATTTTGGTTTGATCGAGACACCCAGATGCTTTAGACCGTTCCATTGAGGAAAATGAATCGGACCCAGCTGACAGAGCCATGGGGTTAGAGAAACCTTTGCGTTATTAAGGTGTGGAACAAACGTAACGGTGGCTGATTTGGTTCTACAGGAAGATGAACAAAGGAGCGGTGAAGAAGAGAGCGGAGAAGCCATGAACAGAGCTTCAGTGAGCTGAGGTCTTGCGAGCCATGCTAAAGAAATGCTAACGAACGGTAGCGAATTATCTTGAAATCTTGGACCAAGGCGACCAAAACATTTTTGTCCGGAAATGGCTGGGCGGAGCCTAATTCTTCTACACCAAATCTTTTTTTGTACACTGCGTTCGGCTTCCAAGTCGGTGCTCGTTTACTACATCATGGGTTGGGCCTCGGTTTTGAGTTTGGGTCGTTTGGCTTTAACGCATTCAAATTGTTGTTGCTGTTTTTTTGTTTTTTTACAGTGCCTTGATTCTGTTCTGTGTGTATTTTATTTGGATCTGGAAATGGATTTTCATGAAATGAAATTTGTAAAAATAGTTTGTTTAAAATTTTTACATGTCACCATAGTTGATCTTCCATGTCACTAACCACCACCTAAAGCTTCAGCCTCAGAGAATATCAAGTCGCACATTCATTCTCTTTATCTCATTGACGATTTAATCTGTCGGAATCCACAGATGATTTTTCTTGCACCCTAATGCCTCCGCTCTAGAACCCAACCATGCATCACCATTAATTCCACTGTTAATTGAGAAAGGTCCAATTGTGACTAGTTTTCTAACCCCGACAACCCAGGTACAATCAGGATCTTTTTCCTCTTGGCATAAGGTAGACAATAGTTAAGTCATCAAATACAAAAATTTATGGGGGAATTTATTGTATTAAACAAAAATTAAGGAGTTAAGTATTACACACACACACACACACACACAAGGTTTGTCATGTATGCTTGCTATGTATGTTGTCATGTAATCAAAATGTCAAATTGCATCACAAATCTAGAAAATTTTGGCAGTGATGGTGGATTTCGTCCAAATAAAAATGTTAGTAATTGAATTAACTGTAAAAATAAAAGACTATAGAAGACAATTTGCCCATGGCAAAACCTATAGTGGAATTTTTTTTTTGACACATCATCTTTGTTTTATTTTGTTTCTTTCTTAGCCATTGTAGCTAGTTTTTTAGTCTTAATATACTTGAGAAGCATATGAGACTAGACATTATTTATTAGGCTCTACTCATAATATTCTCAGCTGAACTCATGTCAAAGACTTGGAAGCATGTAACTCTAGTCAAGCAGATTAATTAATCGTAGGTGCATAACATACCCATTCTTAGTATTTCCAATTTTAGTATAATGAAGATATAAATGGACACATTTGTTTGAAATAGTAACTGGTGGTAATGGTTTTCAAGTGGTAAAATAGGTAAATAAATCACTAATCTTTTCGTCTCAGTGTATATCACCCATTATTATTTTTTTACAGTTAAATCGCCTACTAATGTTCACGATTGGGTAAAATCTAATAACTGTTGTTTTGAAAATTGAGCAAATTAGCTACTTACGTAACTCATAGAGAGAATATTGTTGGGGTCACGTAGCGGGTGATAACTCCGAGGGGAAGATGATTAGTAAAAATGACACTTGAAAATTTATGTGGTCCACCATTAATTTTAGGGCTACGTTCACGGGACAAACTCTGAAATTTTCTTTTACTATAAAAATAGTATGCTTACAGAGAAAAAATATTCTCTAGACAAAAATTTTAGAGGTATGAAATAAACCCAAAATAGTGACACACAAGTGTTTCCCAAACACCCAAAAAAAGTTATCTCACTATTTTTTCACTTCCAAAAAATAAATCTATCTCTCTCACAATTTTCTTTTACTTTCACAATTGAGCAAGCTTCCATCGGGGTGATATGAAGGAGATGAATGAACAACTATTTATAGGAGAAACAACGTGTTTTCTTCCATCCGATTTTCAAGATTGGTGCCGCCTCTAGCCTATATCGGTGCCTGATTTCAATGTGTGCTGCAACCTTCTGTTTCTTCAGCCTCAATAATAAAAACAACAAAAGAAAAGAGAGAAAAGAAAGAAAAATAATTAAAAAAATTTTTTGCTTTGCTCCATATAGGGCAATAAAGTCAACAATCTCCCCTTCTTGCCTCATGTGGGAGTTCCACCATTCCTGTTGCCAGTCGACAATATTCAAAATTTTCTTTCGATAAAATCTTGGTCAACATATCATATCCGTTTTTCATTAGTATGGATCTTCTCAAGCTTTAATAGCTTCATCTCCAATGCATTCCTTATCCAATGATATCTCACATCAATGTGCTTTGATCTGGAATGAAAAGAGGAATTCTTACCAAGATGAATTGCGCTCTAACTATCACAGAACAATTCATATTTCTCCTGGTGAAAACCAAGTTCTTTTAAGAACTTCTTCATCCATAGCAACTCCTTATATGCTTCCGTTGCTGCAATAAACTCCGCCTCTATTGTTGAAAAAGTACACATTTCTGTAATTTTAACTGACATGACACAGCTCCCCCTGCAAACGTAATCAAGTATCTTGATGTAGACTTTCTTGAGTCAACATCGCCAGCCATATTTGCATTTATGTAGCCAACTAACACAGGCTTTGCATTTCCAAAACATAAGCATGTTTTAAAGTACCACGAAGATACCTAAAAATCCATTTAATTGTAGACCAGAATTTGAAAGGAACCTACTCACTACACCAACTAAGTAAGCAATATCTGGTTGTGTACATACCATGACATACATCAAACTTCCAACTGCTGAGGCATATGGAACATTTTCCATTTCTTCCTTCTCTTTAACTATAAAAGGGCATTGTTTGGAACTTAATCTAAAATGATTAGTAAGAGCACAACTAACTGCTTTAGCTTTATCCATATTAAACCTTTGAAGTATCTTCTCAATGTACTTCTCCTGTGATAACCACAATTTCTTGGCGCTTTTATCCCTTGTTATCTTTATGCCAAGAATTTGCTTTGCTGGCCCTAAGTCTTTCATAGAGAAAGACTTAATCAACTATTTCTTCAGGCTGTTGATTCTGACAATATTTTGGCCAACAATTAACATATCATCCACATAGAGCAATAGAATAATAAAATCATCATCGGAGAATTTTTACACAAACACACAATGATCTAAAGTAGTCTTCTTGTAGCCTTGCTCTTCCATAACCGACTTAAATTTCTTATACCACTGCCTGGGTGCCTGCTTCAAACCATACAAGCTTTTCTTTAGCTTGCAAACATAATCTTCTTTTCTTTTTACTTTGAAACCTTCTGGCTGCTTTATGTATATTTCTTATTCCAAGTCACCATATAGGAAGACAGTTTTCACATCCATTTGCTCAATCTCTAAGTCAAGATTTGTTACTTGTCCTAGGACTGTCCGGATGTGTGTCATTTTCACAACTAGTGAAAAAATCTCATCAAATTCAATACATTTCCTTTGGCTGAAACCTTTGACAACTAATTTGGCTTTGAATCGTGGTTATGAATTGGATTCTTCAGACTTGATTATGAATACCCATTTATTTTTCAAAGCCTTTTTGTCTCTTGGCAACTTTACTAGCTCAAATGTTCTGTTCTCATGTAAGGATCTCATTTCTTCTTACATGGCTTCAATCCATTTTTCCTTGTGTTCATCATCCATAGCTTCTTCAAAGCTTTCTGGTTCTCTCCCGTTAGTCAATAACACATACTCATTTTTAGGATATCTAGTAGAGCGTCGTCTGACTTTATTAGATCTCTTTAAAATTGGAGAACTCACTACTGCTGGTGGTTGTTGATTAACACCATCATCATCAGTATTACATGGTTCATTCTTAATGGGAGCATCATGATCGCCTTCTTCCAGTTGATCATTTTGTACATCATCTCCAACCTGTCTTTGCACTGCCGTTGGAGGAATCAACTGTAAATTTGTTGAACTACCATCGGATGCTGAAGCATTCTTCTCAATTTTCTTAATATTCTCAATGGTTTGATCTTCAACAAATACAACATCATGGCTTCTGACAAGCCTCTTCGTTGCTAGATCATAAAATCTATAGCCAAATTGATCTTGGCCATAGCCAATAAACACACATTGTGTGTCTTGACATCAAGTGTAGACCTCTCATCCTTCAGGATATACATTTAGTCTTTATAGCCAAACACTTGTAGATAATCATAAGAGACATCATTTCCTGACCATACATTCTCTGGGACTTCGTACTGTAAAGGGACACACGGTGAAATATTCAACACGTGAGCAATTGGTAGCAATGCTTCACCCTAAAACATTTGAAGTAACTTTGCATATGAGAGTAAACATCTAACTCTTTCCTTCAAAGTTCTGTTCATTTTCTCAACTAAACCATTTAACTGCGGTGTCTTAAGAGATGTTGTCTAATGCCGGATATCATGCTTTTTGTAGTAAGCATCAAATGGTCTAATGTACTCTCCACCATTGTCTGTTCATATGCACTTCAGCTTTTTGCCAGTTTGCCTCTCAATTAGGGTTAGAAATTGTTTGAAAACTTCTAACACCTGATCTTTTGACTTTAGAGTGCATATCCATGTCTTACGAGAATGATCGTCAATGAAAGTCACAAAGTATCGAGCACCACCAAGTGACTTCGACATTGGCCCACGTAAATTTGAATGTACTAGATCTAACATATTCTTCATTCTGGAAGGAGGGGAACTTTTCAAAAACACTCTGTTTTGTTTTCCTGCCAGACAAACAACACATTTTTTCAAATGGACCTGATCCAGTTCAGATAACATCTTTTTTTTGGCAAGATGAGTCATGCTTTTCTCACTCATGTGACTCAGTCATTTATGCCATAACTCCACTGTACTATCATCCTCCACTGTATTCACATCATCCTAAAAGAGTTTTACCTGCATCGTGTACAGCTTTGAGTTCTTTACTCTTCTGACCACCACTAGGGTTCCTTTTGTCAGCTTTCATTGACCATTAAAGAAAGTGTTACAGTAACCTTCATCATCAAGTCTGCCTGTTAAAATCAGATTTAGGCACAAATTTGAAATATGCCTGACATCTTTTAGGACTAACCGTGTACCATTCTAGGTCTCCAAGGAAACATCTCATTTTCCTGCAACTTGTGAAAGACCCTCATTTCCCATTTTCAAAATACCAAAATTGTCAGGTATGTAAGATGAGAAGAATTCTCTTCAAAAAGTGACATGAATGGTAGCACTACTGTCAATTACCCAACTCGTCTCATGGGTTACAAGATTGAAAATATCATCATCATGGATAATGTTGAACTCATTAGCAATATTTGCTTGTTCATCATCACTGCTATTATCCTTTTTCAGTCCTTTGCCTTTCTTTTGGTCTTGCTTAAGTTTTCGGCAAAATCTCTTGATGTGTCCCCTTTTCTGCAATAATTGCATTCAATTTTTGCATTTTTGTTTGACTTTCCTTTGCTCTTATCTTTTGGCTTCGGCCCCTCATCTCACTTCTCCCCCTAGAATCTACCACGAGAAGGTCTAATTGTGATGAAGAGGATCCTTGTGATCTTCATCTCATCTCTTCATTCAGTATTCCACTTCTGACGAATTCCATATTTGCTACACCATTTGATGCAGAATTTGTAAGTGAAAATTTCTAAGTCTCCCAAGACTTTGGTAATGAGGCCAGCATTATAAGAGCGAGTACCTCATTATTAAACTTTATGCCCATCATGGATAACTGTTCCATGATTCCTTACAAATCATTTAGATGATCTACCATAGAAGCACCTTCCCAGTATTTTATCTGAAACAAATTTTTCAAATAAAATAATTTGTTGTTGCAAGCGTACGGCTCCTAAAGCTTGCTCCACAGTAGGGCTGTTATCGAACCGAGCAGAGCCTGAACGCCTCGGGCTCGAGCTCAGCTCGTTTATGTTTGGTAGGTGTTCGGGTTCGGGCTCGGGCTCGACGAGCTCGAGGAAATGATGCTCGAATTCGGCTTGGTATGGTGTTCGAGCTCGATTCGAACGTTCGAAATGTTCGAAAAACCTGTTAAAAAGCAACTTGTACGAGCTCGGTTCGGGCTCGATTAGGTATGCTCGAGCTTGAGCTCGTTTTGAAAAAAGGAAGAAAAACAACAACAGAATTCATAACACTAGTTGACACCAAGTTCAATTACACAAATAATAATAAGAAAAAAAACATCAACAAAGTACACAAATTACATAATCAAGCCAGTCCATAAAGTTTGATATAATAAAGTCTTTGTTTGCCTTAAAAAGAGGCTACAAATGAAACAACAACAAGTCTCTCACACATGAAACAAACAACTATAGCGAGACCATCAATTCTGCAAGCAAGCAAAAAGTGTTGGGTATCATGCAGCAAGCAAGCAAACTTCTCCTCGGTCCTGCAAACAAGCAAGCAACAAAATACACATTGAACTTCAACTAAAAAGTTACTGTATTTGGTATCATTTTAAAGCCTGCCTTGTCTTAGAAGCACATACATACATTGAACTTCAGCTAAAAAAATAGCAGCTTTTACCAAAGAAAAGGAGCACAGTGGTATAAGAAACCAAAACTCAATCAGCCAGCCAACTTTATGCAATTACTAATAACACATATAACTAAAGAATCAGCATGAAGCAAAGACTAAAGAGACATTAACAATCAGGCGTCAGATTAGCATTCAATACCTGTATAAAGCTTGTCATCCCATAACTCAATCATGGTGCAGTGAAACTCAACAGTAGTGCTCACAAGCAGATAGTGATATTAGATACCTGCAGACTGTGCTGCACGGTTCTTATCCTGATTTAGAAAGATGTTTAAATAAACATGAAACCACATATAGCATGATGGATGATACCAAAAAATGTGCTGCAATAAAGTATCAATGAATTTATCTCACATAAGGCACCACAAAGCAGCTTGGTTTAAAGGTTTCTCCCCAAAAAATTTAAACGGCTTCTTTTGTTTGCTAGTCACAACAAGGGAAAAAAGGGCTAGTTCCTTTTGACATTCCTCACTGATTTTGCATACACAAACTTTTTCCAAGTACAACACCGAACACTTTCAAACAAGCTCATATCAAGCTCAAAAAATTCAACCCAAATTCAGAAAGCAAGAAAGAAGAAACAAAAAGAACTAGGACACCAAACTGTAAGAAACTATAATGCAAACCCAGCAAAAGGCTCGAAACTAGGACACTGAAGGTGAGTTGTCCACTTTTAGGCATAGAAATTGAAACTTTTGACATACTGTAGCAGCCACCCGTGTGGACCTAAGAAACAAAACCCACAAGACGTGAGATTGCATACTAATGAAACAGGTAGAGATTGAAGAACTGTAAATAAATTGATCAGAATGCCTGAAATCCTTCTACAATGATACATGATTAAATGAAGATTGTAAACGTTGACGAGACAATATGCGAGAAAGACAGTAACTTGGATGAGAACCGGACAAAACTAGTCAAACTAAAGTTCCTAAAATTACCTACTTGATTACATGGCAGTCATAAGTATGCATTATGCCACGGTTTTCTTTTTAACAAGAAACAAGAAAGAGCAATCGAGTTTAAAGGAGGACAACAAAATGAAAGGAAAAAAAAAAACCGCCAACCCACCCACTCAATCCAGAACGCACCAGTTCTGGCATAAAACCAAATAGCAAATCAAAATAGAATTAAAAATCAGAATATAACAACCGACCAGGATTCGTCCAAAAAAGAAATAAACAACCGACCAAGAGATCCAAAAAAGAGGCAGCTAAACAACTGGAGACTGAATGCAGCGACGGAGAGAACAGAGCAGAAACACCTTTTTTTATCTCAGGCACTGGGAACTGACCTTTTGTTCATCTCAAGTTATGGAGTGCGACCGAGTCCGACGGAAAACTCTGGCGAAGGGGCGACAGAGGAGAACTCGAGTGGAGGGTGAATCACGACGCGGGCGAATCGCGATGCGCGACAAGTGAGAGCTCAGGCGGAGCCGCGGAGGGGTGAATCGCGACGCGCCACAAGTGAGAACTCAGGCGGAGCCGTAGAGGGGTGAATCGCGCAGAGGAGAACGCAGGCAGAGGGGCAAATCGAGATGCTTGTTATTTGTTATTTGTTATTCATTATTATTAGGTTTATCGTTTTAATTCCTTTAAATTATTAATAATATATTATTAATATTTATATTATTATATAGGTTCGATATGTTCGAAAACCTATCGAATCGAATACTAACATATTCGAGCTTGATTCGATAAGAGATTCGAATAAAAGAAATGGCTCAAGCTCGTATTCGAAGTTCGTAAAGCTCGGTTCGTTAAGTTTAATTTCAAGCTCGAATTCGAATAGTTCGATAAATGTTCGGTTCGATAACAACCCTACTCCACAGTGTCTATGCATGAGTTTCTGTAGATATGTAGTTGTAAATATTGTCTTCGATAAATTGTCGGATGAAACCACATACTTACTCATGCTCAAATGCCCATTCCTCTTCCGATCTGTCCTTTGGTTTGGTTGTACCAAACACGGATAAATGCATTTTTTGTCACATATAGAAGATCCTTCATTTTGCTTCTCCATATATGGTAATTTGAGTCGTTCAAATTAATCATTTTGCTGGTCTTAACTTCTATGATGATTATAAATACCTAGTATCAAGAAAAAATAGTGAATAATAATCTAACTTATTTTCTGATGTGGATGATCCATATTTCAGTGGCAACCACAGAGCATATGATGAGTAGATATAAACACTGGGTCTTGCTCTGATACCAGTTGTTGGGGTCGCGCAGCGGGTGTTAACTTCAAGGGCAAGATGATTAATAAAAATGATACTATAAAATTTATATGGTTTATCCTTAATTTTAGAGCTACGTCCATGGGATAAACTTTGAGATTTTCTTCTACTATAAAAATAGTAGGCTTACAGAGAAAGAATCTTCTCAAGACAAAAATTCTAAACGTATGAAATAAACCCAAAATAGTGGCATTCAAGTGTTTCCCAGACACCAAAAAAAAAAATATCTCACTATTTTGTCACTCCCAAAAAATAAATTGCTCTCTCTCACAATTTTCTTTTACTCTCACAATTGTGCAAGCTTCCACCAGGGTGATTTGAAGGAGAGGAGCAAATGGCTATTTATAGGAGAAACAATGCATTTTCTTCCATCCAATTTTCAAAATCAGTGCTGCCTTCAACCTGTATCCGTGCCTGATTTCAATGTTTGCTGCAATCTTCTATTTCTTCAGCCGCAATAATAGAAACAACAAAAGAAAAGAGAGAAACAATAGAGAGGGGAAAGAAAAAAGAGAAAAATAATAAATACAAAAAAATTGCTGCACCGTGGAACTTCGTCGCCGGATAAGGTCATCACCGGAATCAGCATTCTCGGGATCAGTGGTAGCAGGGTCATTGCCTGTGAGGTGCGGGAGTGGGTGAGCAAATTGAAACTGCAGCACTATAGAGGGAAAAACTTGAAATTGGGGAAAGTTTGGGCGGTATTTGTATTGTTAGACAAAAGTTTAAGAATAAAGTTAAGAGTTTTTCCTTTTTTTATTGTAGATAAACTTGCCACATATATAGCCACATATGTTGCCACATCATCAAGATTTGTCATATCATCACACAGCTAGACAAACATTACTACAGTGGCTAATATCAGCTTAATCGCAAATATTAGTTGGTGATTTAACTGTAAAAATAAAGAACGATTAGTGATATACACTGAGGTGAAAAAATCAATGGTTTATATGCCTCTTTTGCCATTTTCAGGTTTCTAAGGAAATAGGAAGGGAAAAACCAGACAGAAAAATGGCGGTTTATCAAGTTTGTGCAACGTCATAAAATCCAACTAATTAAAAAAGTAGTCCAAGAACTTTTGCGCTTTTAATAAATTTACCCAAAAGCGACTTTTTCCACCCTATTTCATTAACACTTTTACGTCTCCATCATGCCTTTCTTCCAAATAGAAGAGCAGGAAGGCATTTCCTCGTTTAGAGCAAGTTTCATCTTGGAACTAAAATGGAATTCAATTTAAAAGTGTGTTCTGGTTATCTCCAGAAAGTGGAAATACAATTCGATCCAGTCAGAAGCTTCAATTATTGAAAGCTTTTCCATCTTTCAAACACGCTTGCAAGAAAACTCATGAATTTAATCTCCTCACCAAACTGCAGTTAGTCTCTCAAATCTTCTCTCACATTTTTTCCCCGCTTAAAAGACCTTTAAACTCCTAAAAAAATCCATATTGTAACTTTCCCTTCTTTTGGAAAAAAAAAAGCTGAATGTATTTTCCCCCCATAAAACATAATCATCTATTGTATTTTTTTTAAAAAAAAAAGAAAAAAAAAAGAAAAATATGAATAATAAAGATTAGTCTTTCACTAATCGAACTGGATGGCAAATAAAAGTCTGATGTAAGAATAGCACCCGTTACCCAATCCATAATAAACGTAAAGGCAAGGCGCATGCATGAGATTGTTAAAAAAAAAAAAACATCACTAGACGATGTCTTCATCACTAATAAGAGTAAATTGCATAAATGTTTCATCCTAACTTTTAATTGTTGTTTCGGTTTTTTTTAATTTATTAAACATTTTGTTTTGGTTCTAAATCTTTTAAAATTATTTCATTTTAGTCTCTTATTAGATGAAATTCATTAATTCAGAATAACTATCTAAAACAAATTTTTAAAATTCTAATTTAAATATTCATGAACTATTTTTAGTAAATTTAAATAGTTTAATATTTTTTACAGTAAATAGACAATTTAAATTAGTAGTTTTTTTTCCTAAATAAAATAAATTCAATTTACAAAGAGAACAAAAAAATAATTTAAATTTTTAATTAACTATAAAAATTATTATACAGATTAAATTTATTACTATAAGACAATTACTGGATAATTTAAATTATGATTAAAAAGTTGTCATTAGATAAATATTTTAAGTTAATAAATTTCATCTAATGCTCAATGGGAACCAAGATAAAATAGTTTTAATAGATTTATAAGTAAAATGAAATATTTTTAATAAATTTAGAACCAAAATAAAATATTTAATAGGTTAAGAACTAAAGTAAAATAATAATTAAAAATAACGACTATTTATGCAATTTACTCTCACTAATAAGAGCCAAGTTTGCTTTCAAAGAAAATTTCTAGCAAATATATCATCAATATGATGCATATGATGTGCAAGTGGAGTGATCCTTAAAAAAAGGGTGGAGTACATGCAATAAGGCAAAAGGGCGCATCTTAATGATAACAAAAAATAATTCTAGTGGAATTTTTCTAGTTGTAGACTTTAAATATTCATATCAACCTTCACCTACTTGATATCTAGAACATGTGGAGTGTTGGTGTAGCCTTTACCTTGTAGGCCCACAACAACACTAAGCCATCCCATAAGAGGGCCAATTTGAGAAAAATATCAGGATGTTGGCCAACCAATGGGCCCATGGGAAACCCAATTTAACAAGAAGAAAACAAAACCCTAATTAATTTTGTTTCTCTAGGCTCTAGCTAGCTATAGCATTCCTCGTGGTTACTATTTTATTACCTCCATTTTTTGTATGATATTCCTTTTTCTCGATCCCCACTCGTGTGCAACTTTGAAAAAGATCATCATCACCATTATCATTATATATTTATGTTTGTGTTCTATAGGATAGGTCACTGCTCTAATCAAAGATTCATGGTGGAAAGGAAAACAAGCTTTCAAGTGCCTAGAGGACCAAAAGTCAAGGAAGAAAAAAGAAAAAAAAAAGAAAAAGAGAAGAAAGTCGATACATGAATTCAAGGTAAAAAGGTGGTAATTAGTAATTCTTAGTCACCTCCTTTTTTCTTTTACTTTTAATCTTCTTTAAAGTGTAAGCTGCTAACGTGATTTTGAGGGTTTCAACTTTTAACTCATCTTCATTAAAGTGGAGGCTCTGCCGAAGTGACCCCACAACCAAATTTTGGGGATGGCCCCATTTTTTTTTTTTTTTCCTAGAAATGCTTAAGTTGGCCCTTATTTTTCAGTTATCATCGGTTAAATACTTTTTATCAAGATTTTAAATTTTATATTGAATATTATACTATTTTTTCAGTTGAACAATACAATATCAATATCATATTACTGTATCTTGGATGTATTGATTATATATTATATATATTATGGTAAATTCCATCTGTTATCCTTAAACTATATCAAATATTATTTAATTGTTACTAAATTATCAAGTGTTGTATCAATCATTCTTAAATTATTTAATTATTACTTTTTTATCCTTATGTCCATTACACCGTTAATGATAGATGAAAAAGTGATGTCACATCAGCAACCACATCATTTTTTCATTAATTTTTAACAATTATGATGGATGGTAAGACAATTAAGTAATATTGGATATAGTTCAAAGACGGTTAAACAATTGTTGATAGTTTTAGGAGGATTAAAAAAAATTGGATATAATTTAAGGACAACTTGTAGAGTTTACCATATATATATATATATATATATATATATATATATATATATATATATATATATATATATATATATATATATAATATAGCAGCTATTGAAAACATGTGGGTTTAAAGTGCACATGACATGTATCTAGATTTTTTTAAACATAAATATATATTTATAAAATAAAAAATTATAAATTTAAGGGGCATAAAAGAAAAAAAAAATATAAAATTCTTTCACATATTAAACAATTTGTTATACAAGCATTCAATTAAACATAATAATTATTTATTTTACTTAAAAATATAAAAAACTAAAAAATGGCATTTTCTCTATCTCGTACCACTTTTCTCATTTTGTACAATTTTTTGCCTGGTACGGCTAATATCAGATGATACTGGTCGGTATGGTGCAATATTTAAAACCATGCTTTTTATACTATCTCTCTCTGATTTTTTTTCTCTATTTTAGTTTTTTTTACTTAAATTTGATTTGAATTTATTTATATTGTTATTTACTAATTTTTTTGTTAGAAAAGTATGGGATTAATTACAATTTGCCTCCTGAGATTTAAGTGAAATTACACTTTGATCTCAATCTTTTTAATAGAGTCTAACAGTAACTTTTGAAATCTTAATTTAAATATTACAACAGCTATTTTCTGGTATTTTCAAACTGTATGATATTTATTTTATAGTTAATGGACATTTTAAATCATCAACTTTTTTCTTTCTGAAATCATCAGCTTTTTTCTTTTTGTAAATGAAAAATAATATTTTTGAAATTTCAATTAACTATAAAAAAGTACCATAGATATTGGAATTGCTTAAAGATAAGGATCGTACAGTCTAAATTAAGATTTTAGGATTTGCTATTAGACTGCATTAAAAAGACAATAGCAAATATATATTTCTAAAATAAGAGAGAGCAAAATGTAATTTCACCTAAATCTTGAGTAAAAATTATAATTATCATAAAATTATATTTAGAAACTACAAGATTTATAACTTTTAAATATGTTTAAAAAAATATCAAATAATAATAAAAATAAATTTAAATCAAAATTAAGTTAAAAAACTGAAAATGAGTAAAGAATTTGGAATGGATGGAGTACCAATTTGGTTGGTTAAATGAAAAAATTTCATGTGACAGATGATAGAAGTAATAATGTGATTTAAACCGTTAAAAGTGTAATATTAATGCTAATTTTCAAATTTAAACGGTTCAGATCACGTTATCATGTATGCATTGTTATCTAATTAGCACCTATTTATGAAAGTTGAATAAAATAAGTTAAAAAATTATGTAATATTGAATTTGGAGAATAATACAGATGGATGATGATATGGTTGAATTGTCCAATAGAATTTGGAACCATATCATAAAGGCAAATAGAAATGGAAAGAAGGAAAAAATCACTTTCTTCTTTTTTTAAAATTTTTTTTTCTTTGCCCTTTTCAATGTGCAAAAAGAGCCTTTTGGCGATTGAAAGGATAGAAAAGAAACAATGAGGCCAAAAGAGAGGGAAGCTGTGATATCATTATCAGAGAGCGAAAGGATAATGGAGAGAAGAAAACAATAGAATGATTTTCGATTTGTTTATTAAAATCTAAAATATTTTGTTCAAGAAAAAACAAATTAGCAAAACAGAAAAAGAGGAAAATATTTAGGGGGAGAGGGACCCGGTCGGGACTCTCGGCACGGGAGGGGCAGGGGGCGGGTGTCGCTATCTCACGCACGCGGGAAGCGAATAGGGAAGGATCTGGATCTGCATGCACACGTGCGTAACTTTGACAAACGAAAACAGAACAAAGTAACGGATGGCCTTCGGAGCACATGATGCTCTTCCAAAAAGCAACATTTTAAGGATTTCCGTTCACCGTTTTTTCTTTTTCTTTCTATGCATGTGGAAAAAATCCCCTTCCCGTTTTGTTTTAGGGTTTCATATGTATTTATTTGGAAGAGCTGGTAATTTTCGGAGACCAAATAGCTAGAAGAATATAAAAGGCCTTTTTTATTTTTATTTATTGTTGTTCTCAAAGTTCATTTTTATTATTAAGTACATGTCTCTGTCAAAAGAAAAATTGAACCTTGAACCTCAAGTAACTTCAAAATTTCAACTACTTAAGTACACACTTACACTGTTAATTCACAAAAGATGTCATAATTTTAATGTCAGTTACAAATTTAAATTCATTTAAAATAGTTATTTTATTATTTATCTATGCCTAATTAGACATACTAACTCAACTTCGGTGTAATTGCGGGTTCATGGAATCGAGGAGTCATCTGTGCAGGAGCAAAAGCCTCTGGCACAGGCTAATTGGCAATTAGCTTGGGGCAAGGGCCAAAAAGAATTAAGGAACGTGATGCCCTGAGACATCTTCGCTAGAAGGCATGGTGACTTCCGGGAGGACTTCCTGTGGAGGAGAGTGTCTGAAGTTGAAGTTTCCCAGGGGAATTTGCCTGAAAAGCTCAGAGAAGAGGGTTAGGAGGTCCCCGGGGTGTTTTTCCGGAGAGGAGCCTCCGACGCCCAAGTCAGTTTCCTGAGAAGGTGAGGGGGAAGCACTAGAGTTTTCAGTGGGCTTGCCTGTATTTTTTCAAGGAGGAGGAGTCGAACCGTTTGCCAGGGTCTGTTCCCTGGTATTTATAGAGAAGCCCAGTCCGTTCAGATGACGACACGTGTTCGGTCGGATGTTCTCTGAGTTTCTGGGCGTAGGGAGCGAGTAGCTGGTGACAGGCTCCTTGAGCTTTGAACCGAGACAGGTCGTGACAAGACCTGGACGGCGTCGGCATGTCAAATTGCCGTTTGAGGTGACATGTAGCGTCTGTGGGCAGCATGTCAGAGGCTCCTTAAATGCTAATGTCGTACTCCCGAGGTCCTCTGGGCGAGGTCGTTCTTCGACACGGTCGCCTTTCTTCGGGAGTTATGCTCATGTTTTTTTGGGGGGTTCCTTTATTCGGAGGTTCCGCCTTCGGGGAGATTCCCTTCTGTTTGCGATAGCTAATTCACTTCAACCGAAGGCGATCCGTTCGGTCCCCCGAGGGAGCCGGCACCATCCTTGCGATTCCTGGCGTTTTTGCCGAAGTTCCAAGTTCGGGGTGCTTGGCTCCGTTCCTTCCGAGGTCAGTGATAGTGCCTCTTTCGGGTGATGCTAGGCTTCCTGATCATACTTAGGAAGTACGCACTGGGAGAGGAGATGGTCCTTCGGCTATCAGAACGTGGCTTGGGAAAATCAAAAGTGATTTCGGGTGAGGGGAAAATTTGAAAAATTATCCCTTATGTCTAATTACACATAGGTTCATAGTAGCCACGGTACTTGAATAACGCCTTTCCATTAGATAAATTTAAACTCATCAAAATACTTGAATACATAAAGGAAAACCTAAAGACATAGGGCAGGAATGCTTGAGTCGATATAAGACACATTAACAACAATATTACAAGGAGCCTAACGATTTCTTAGCAAATTGGCATGATACCCATCATTTCTTCTGGCCAGTCAAAGTACAAATCCTAATTTGTACAAGAGATTTCTTCCCTTTACAATTAAATTGTGGGTTTAGATTAGGCGACGTGGGGTCTAAGATAACTTTATTAATAGAATTCATTTTATTATCCATTCTTTCATTTTAATGCCAAGTAAAAAAAATATTACAAGGATTGTTCGCAAGCCTGTAATTAAGTGAGGTAACAATGATTAAATGTTGAAGAAACACATAAATTTATCTCTTTACAATTTTTTACATGTAAAACTTGATCAACCACTTAAGAATCGCAAAATGTGAGTTATAAGTTAGGTGGCACAATCATTTTAATTTAGGTTGACGTTTTTGCTCATACTCTTAACTACCGCTTGCATTCTCATTTTCATGAATTTTCTACTTATTTAAATTTAAAAAGGTGACATTTTCCTGCTCTTACTTTCATTTCCTACTCCCACTTTAGGTCACTTTAAGACACTTAGGTTATAAATTCTTATTAGTTAACAAACAAAAAAAAAATTTATTATTAGGACGAATAGTTTAGAAAGCAAACAAAAGAAAAAAAAAAGGGGGGCGGGGGAAGTCATTTTATCGCGCATTTTTTATGTTTCCTTTTGTTATTGCGAGATGTTTGTCCATGAAGAATAAAACTGTTTTTTATTTTCCACAATTGAACTTGATGTCACCCTCGGCATAGATTCATTACTTGAACCAATTGGAACTATACTTATGGACTTATTAAAAAAGCAAGCATGAGCTTATAATAAAAATTTTGGGATCAAATAGGAAATGTGATCTTTTAATTATATGCTTTAGGTTTTGGGGTTACAATCCAACTTGAAGAAAATCTCGTCCTAGAACACAAGGTACTAGGCCTATAAAAGGGATCTTGTAGAAAGCTCCACATATGTTTGTACGACTTCTCAAAATCCCCCAAAAACTTTTTCTTGATTCACTTATTAACTTAAGCATTGAAAAAGTTTTCCCCAGACACACAACTCTAGAGACCTTTAACTTTGTCTTTGGCCACAAGTTCCCCTTGTAACCACCTTCCAAGCCCACAAACCTTGTTTGGACATTAACTTAACACCGCCTCTGGCAACAGAAATGTATAATGGTAGTTAAGACATGGAGATCATGCCTGCATACTAAAACTTGTCATGATGAGCTAATCCTTAGCTGTAACATACCTGTCATACTCAATAATTTAAAATATATGTATTTATTTTCCTCTATTTTCACTTAAGGGGTGAAGTCCGTTGATATCATATTGGATTCAGGCCTATAGCTTGAAGTCGTCGGAACTATATTCATGGGCTTATTAAAAACAGACCTGAGCATGTAAAAAAGAGTATGAGATTAAATTAATAGGAAACACGATTTCCTATATCCCTTATATAACAAAGTTGCAATTCAAGTTGAAAGAAAACTCTTGCCTTGGAGTACAAGGAATCATGCCTATGAAAAGGATTTCGAGGAAAAACCTAAGTATGTTCACACCACTTCTCAAAATTCCTCACAAAATTTTTTCTGATCATTTTACTGACTTAAGTATCAAATGTTTTTTTTTTCAGACACACAACTATGATGATTTGGTGATGAACAATCCACTAAACCAAGATATATTAATTTTGGTGGTAATATTAAGTCATTTTGAGCTCCAATGTTATAACTAATTAATTGATATTGGAATTAACAAATTAAACATGAAAATACTACCATTAATTAAGCAGCTAATGATTAATGAGGAAGGCAAGGGAACAGGAGGTAATGGCAATAAGTTGGGGACGGCCCACAAAACGCATGTGAAGGTGGCTACACAAATGCGATCACGAGGGCTATGCATCATCTCCTTGACCACGAGCCACACTAGTCCTGTACATGTTGGGCTAACCCTAGCCGCGCCCCCCGAGCGGTGGCTATCACAATCTCCACACCCCACGCAGGTCCACACCGCACCGCTGCATGTAACAAACACCTAACCCCACCCCCAATCTCATCATTGTATATCTTACACACACTTACAATTAATTGTGATGACCATTCTCTCTCGTCTGTTAAAAACCCAGCTTTGGCAATTTTCATGCATTCTGGGTGAGTATTTATAGATGAAAAATGGTTGTGGTCATACTAGCTAGTTGTCTTAAAAGGTGTTCTTAACATTAATAAATGATACATATACATATACCCAGCGTTGGAAACTAAGAACAAGAAACAAGTTATATGGGAATGTATTAATGCAAACTTTAACAAGCTAGTGTTCGAATACTTATATCTATAATTAGTACTGGATATTACATTGTTTATATATAAACATATTAGAATTTACGGTCGATATACCTTATTTATATATTGGTTAGTGGAATTCATTATGATGAAAGAAAGGATTTCTTTTTCTTTTATCAAATTATGTATATTTCGAGTTTCATTTTTTGTAGGAGATTTATGTATATTAATTTTTTTTTTATTTATGATCCTGTACTTGTTGATCCAGACATCCTAACCACTAAGGAAACAAAAGAATATGATAGTATAGTAATCAGTATTATTGTTGGTGATCTTGGTTGCTGTTTAGTACTCTATTAATTACTCCATTAAGACCAAAAGATCAAATCACTTGACTTGTCTGCCAATTGCTTGTCCAATGTTCTTATCTTTTATCTCGGAAACCCTTTCTCTCCAACCACCTGACCACTAACTAATACTCCTATACATAATTAACTTTGCGAAGGGAAACATGTAATTATATCCATACTCTCTAAAATGAACATGTAATTAATATCCATTTGTAGTTTAGCCCAAGCATAACTTAATTTATATATGGAAAACTTACAAAACCCCCCTGTGGTTTGACCTAACTTACATTTTGCCCTTTCTATTTTTAAAAATCTACACTTTGCCTATTTTTTTCTTTACAGTGTCTAACAATAACTTTTGAAACATTAATTTAAACTGGTTAATTTTATGCTCTAGTAATTTCAAGATTTTTGATATTTTTTCACAGCTAATTGAACTTTAAAAAATATTGATATACATTTACAGAAAAAATTTGATAATTTACAAAATTTATTAGTTATAAAAAATATTAAAAAAATTGAAATTATAAGAAGATGACTATCATATACTTTAAATTATAATTTTAGAATTTGTTATCAGATAGTATAAAAAAAATTGAGGACAAACTGTAGGTTTTTAAAAATAAAGGGAGCAAACCTTAGGGTAATTGTGAATTTTCCTTTATATATTTAGTGACCTTTGAGTAAAGAGGAAAAAAAAATTATAAACGAAAAAAGAAGCTTGTGGGCAGCCAATGCATACATATAGTTTTTAAAAAAATAAATAAATAAAAGAAAAAAGAAAATTATAGCTACACACGACCGCACGAGTTATTGAACGGAGGAGTTAATTAATCAGGTATTAGTTGCTTGGATCGAGATCATTTTCATGTTAGTTTATGTGTTAGGTCAACTTTTTCTCAATTCAGGTCATTAGCCTAAACTGTTATTTTAAAGGAGGCTTTTATTTTTTGGATTAAATGCGCCATTTATCCCTCAAGTTTAGTGATTCACCCGAGTTAGTCCCTAAAGTGTGAGTCATTATGACATAGTCCTCTACTTTGATAATTGTTGTGACTTGGTCCTTGAGTGGATGGAAAGTCTGATAGTGTGACCTCTGTAGCTTATGTGGAAAAGTCTATCTGGGGTTATGCTGAGGTGGAAGAAAAGGCCACAAAACAGGAGGAAGAATGGTGACAAGTGGGCAAGGAATAAACAAATACTAATAATAATAATAATAATAATAAAAGGGAAAGTCTCTCTTCTTTCTTCACTTTCCTTTTATCTCTCTTTAGCTTTAGACTAGAGTTTGGACAAGTTCCAAGCTTTGGGCCATAATTCATAATTTCCAATCAGAGCAAAGCTGCTTGATGGTCGTCCACACCTCTCTCCTCCTCAGCCATTGGTCACCAAAGTGCTGCCACCTCCGAATCTACCATTATCGCTACATCGAGCTCCGGCATTGATCGATCTAATTTGCCTCCTTTTGCTCTTCGCAAACTAAGAAAGGTATGTATGCCCTGTGAGAATGATGACCCACGAAGGTGGTAATCATCAATTGCAAGACCTACTCCGCCACCCTCAACACCTTTTGCCGAATCGTCTGCCTTTTCTCTTGAATCGTGTCCTTCCATGTCATGTATTGCTTTGCCGGCAACTTGCGTTCTCGGTGTTCACCGGCCAACTTGACATTCGTCGGCAATCCTTTTATCCACGTAGCCCCCAATTTAACGACATTAGGGTCACGTGACAGTCCGTGACCATGGAAGACCCTCACTTGCCTATACTTTCCAAGTTTAAGGACTAAGTCGCAACAATTATACAAAAAAAAAAGGATTAACTGGTGATTAGTTACACTTTAGGAATTAACTCGTGCAAGTCACCAAACTTGAGGGATGCATGGCACATTTAAGTCTTTTTTTTAACCCACTTGCTTTTTTAGCTAGGGTGGTGGCTGTGATTTGTGTTGCTGAAGTACCCAACTTTTCAAGTTTTTTGGTTGCGTAGATTCAGTTTTACTTTATTGGTCAAACATAAGTGGCCTCACTTAACTTTAAGTTAACACGTATGGCAGATCAAGATACTAAAATGAAACTTTTAAATTTTAAAACATAAATGCGTGAAAAGACTATCAAATTTTCTCCCCGAAAGACCACTGAATTTACTTTTTTTTTTTTTTGCCTAGTCATTGATCGACCTTTTCCAATTGTCTCCAACTAGTAAGCATTTCAGTGTTGCAGTACAAAATTTTGAAAAATTTCAAAAGAAGTTTTGCATGGCGATTTTTTTTTATTTGAATTGAGCTAAAAAAATTGGACCACTTATATAATTTGGAAAGTTAAAAAATCGAACTTCAATCAGAGCAGTTCTTTTTATTCTTGAAAATTAAGGGCGATAAAAAATTTCTCCATCAGTAACTCCCATTGTAGCGCTTCGTCTGAAGTTAGTCAAAATTCCCAGTTAAGTGCACTTGACATGTGTGAAAATTTTGACAGCTGGGTGCCAATTGAAGTTTTTGACCTCTTAGGCAGAAATGAAAAAGTTTCATGGCCTTTTTAATCTTTACTCCGCATTAGAAAATGAGTTTGTTTCTTTCTTGTTGCTAAACTAATTGCGTACCTAATCGGATTTCCGGGAAAAAATAGTTGATGGCTGTCAAAAAAATAAAAAAATAAAAAAATAATGCAAAATAAACTTTAAAAAGAAAAGGAAGAGAAGAGAAGAGAAGAGAAGATTAAAGCGAGTGGGTCCCAGGAGTCTTTCATGGTGAAGTGGCAATAGTTGAGTGCAAAATGAATGAAAACGGGAGGATAACGACTGGAGAGGAGCTGAACCTGAACCTGAGCCTAAGCCTGCAAGAGAAATTAATCTGAGAAAGAAAAACAGATTACAATAACAATTCCTTAATTTCTTTTCATGGACGCACCTCCTCTAACTCTCTCTTCCCATTAATTTCGAATCTTTTCCCCTTTTTATATTCCTTCTGCTTCCCCTTGCTTCCTCGCTTTCTTGATTCCCAAGAGATCCAGCGCCAACTATATGAAGCTCTCTCTTCCCCCTTCCTCTTTCCTCCTCCCCACCTCACCATGAGAAGCGTCAACGACAGCGTCTCCACCGTCAACGCCGCCGCCTCCGCCATCGTCTCCGCCGAGTCCCGACTTCAGCCCGTTGCTGTGCAGGTACTGCTACTGCCCTCTGCTCGCTCTGCTTTTGAGTTCAGCAATCCATTCATTGGTCTCTTCTTTCCTTTGCTGGACGGAGAAATAATGATGGAGACAAAGTAGTTTTTTTGTTAAAATGTTTGGAAATTGTCTTCAAACTCTTCAATTGTGCTGAGAATATTAAGGGAAAGATTAATTTGTGATTAGGATGTAAACTGCTGGTGATTTCTGATTTGGTTTCTTTTGGAAATGAAAATAAAGAAAAATTTCTCATTTTTCAGTTTTCCCTTTCTCATGTACCGTTTGGTTGCCCTGAAAATTTAGAAGAAATTAGAACCTGAAAATTGGATCTCCAGTTTTTCTCCTGGTTGGTTCTTACCGAACAAGCCAATCAGGTACGTTAGCGGGAGACGCCGAATCATGTTCTGTGGACTATGCTCTTCTTTTGATGCACTTTTTTCAAAAAGCCAAGAAAAAAAGGTTAATGGAAGTTTTCGTGATACAAAATTGAAAAAGGAGACTCTTATAATCTCCTCAAATTTAAAATTTTTCCATAAAAAATGTAAGGCAGCTTGATTAGTTTGCCAAAGAATCTCCTCCCCACACGTACTAGCTTCTTTATTAATAATTGCTAGTATGTTTTTAGAGCAAAAGGAAAAACTTTCTATTATCCAAAGTTCCAAACAGAAAGAGGAAAAAAAAAAAAAATAAAATAAAACCTCACTGATCATCTGTTATTTATTTATTTTTTTTTGAGGTTTGCTTTCTGGACTTGATGACAACTGAAGCTTTGTAGGAGTTTTCGAAATTGACCATTTTTTTTTAATCTCAGCCGGCACATCAACAATAGCTATCAACTCATAAATTGCAACTTGAGTTTCTATGATTGAGAATTTGGAACTCCTATAGTGATAAACCTTGTAGTTGCTGTTTTGATGTGGATCTAACTGCTCTTGGAGCTAGACTGCAGCATATGTATATGGAAAGGTTTAATCAGGGTCAGTCTAGTTTGCTTCTTGACATAAGCATAACATTCTGCTCTCAAAATTGAGGAATACCTAAGTACAATCTCATGTAAGACAAGCTAAAAGAACCAGACAGAGAGAGAATCTGCACCTAAGATCTCCGTTCTTTCCTTACTGATAAAGTAAGAGCAATCATGAATTGAGTTAGAATACATGGAGAGCTAGAGTGATTTGTCATGAAAAACTGGAGATGGGCTTGTGATCAACTTTGAAGAGATGGCCCTTGATTTATTTTGTGTCACAATGAAGAAAAGATTTTTTTTTTCCAGAATTTAGTGGATGATTTTTTGCTTTTACATGTATGCTGGTGGCTTGCCTTTTAGTCCATATGTTTCCTTACTCAAAACTTTTTATGTCTGATGCATGGAATACGTTCTTCATGTTTCTTAATCTGATCTCAGTTAAGAAGTATAACTACTGGTTGATTGTACAATTTCTTCTTCCTAGTTTACTGCATATAAGATGCAGAGGTCTTCCTTTTCAGCCTAATGCTGCTCATTTCTCTGCATGCCACTCAGCTATTGGTGATTGACTGTGATGAAAGCTCAATTTTTTCCTACGTATGAACCACTAATTTAAATTGTGTTTGTTTGATTGCAGAAGAAACGATGGGGAAGCTGCTGGAGCCTTTACTGGTGTTTTGGATCCCAAAAAAACAGCAAGCGCATTGGGCATGCTGTCCTTGTCCCTGAACCAGTGGTCCCAGGAGCTGCTGTCCCCGTGTCTGAGAATGGATCCAGCCAAACAAGCATAGTGATACCCTTTATTGCTCCTCCCTCATCACCAGCATCCTTTCTCCAATCAGATCCTCCATCTGCTACTCAGTCACCAGCGGGTCTGCTGTCATTCACTTCTCTTTCTGCCAATGCCTACTCCCACGGTGGACCTGCATCAATGTTTGCCATAGGCCCTTATGCACATGAAACCCAGCTGGTTACCCCACCTGTTTTCTCTGCTGTGACAACTGAACCATCCACAGCTCCTTTCACCCCGCCACCTGAGTCTGTTCAACTGACTACGCCTTCTTCCCCTGAAGTGCCATTTGCCCAGCTACTGACATCATCTCTGGAGCGTGCTCGCCGGAACAGTGGCTTCATTAATCAGAAGTTTGGGTTTTCCCGCACTGATTTTCAGGCTTATCTGCAAAATCCTGGGAGCCCTGGTGGCAATATCATATCACCTGGCTCTGCAATGTCCTATTCTGGCACATCTTCTCCTTTCCCTGATAAACGCCCTGGCTTTGAGCTTCGCATTGGTGAGGCCCCCAAGATTTTAGCATTTGAACATTTTACTACTCGCAGATGGGGTTCCAGGCTAGGGTCTGGGTCGTTGACCCCAGTTGGAGGCTCAAGGCTAGGTTCTGGAACTGTGACTCCGGATGGTGTGGGCCTGGGTTCAAGATTAGGCTCAGGATCTTTAACACCGGATGCTGTGGGTCCTGCTTCACGAGATCCTGTTCTCATGGAGAATCAGATTTCTGAGGTGGCATCCCTTGCCAACTCGGAAAATGAAGCGGCAGCTGATGAAATCATAGTTGATCATAGGGTGTCGTTTGAGTTGAGTGGGGAAGATGTTGCTCGTTGTCTTGAGAGTAAGTCTGTTCCATCCCCAAGATCCTTCTCAGAATATCATCAGGAGCTGATCATGGAGGGTGAAAGGGAAAGAGATGGAGTATCAACGGTTGTAGAAAAACATCCTGATTTATGTACTGTGGAAACCACCGATCAAACAGCAGGCAGGATTCCAGGAGATGCGGAAGAGGAGAATTGCTATCAGAAGCATGCTTCCAGTACTCACAGCTCAATCAAAGAGTTCAATTTCAACAACACTAAAGGAGAAACGGCTGATAAGCCCACAATCAGGTCTGAGTGGTGGGCCAACGAAAAGGTTGCTGGGAAGGATGCCAAACCAGGAGCCAATTGGACTTTCTTCCCATTGCTGCAACCAGAAATCAGCTGACAGTGGATTACCATATACAAGCTTGCATTGCTGCTGCACTAACCGATCAAATAACAAACCTGAACTGTTGCGCTCCAGAAAGTCTGTGATCAGATAAGTTATTAGTCGTTAGCCTGCACAGATACACAGATAATTTCACATGCTGTATGAACTAAAAGGTCATCTAGATGGAACTGTCACAAAGAGTATGACTATAGAGCATTCTTTCAGCATTTTGTCTGCCAATTTAATACAGGAAATGGCACATACATATCAGGTAGTCTTCTGTTATTTCTTTCCCCTTCTCAGTGTAATGGTCAGATTATTACTATATATTTTTCTTTCCCTTAAATAGTGACATGGCTTAGACTTTGTGAAACTTGTGATGGAGCATATCCTACAATGCTTTGGCACCGCTTCAGTATTTATCAATTTCCTTGTGTATACATTATGAATTGTTTTTGGAGCAGTAAATCAGCTGGACTGCAGGTTGCCTGACAGACGATTTGGTGTATTCTATTACGGTTGCTTGAGTTATGCAACAGAAAGTTTCCTCTTCTGTAGGAAAGCCAAGTATGGCACATTACAATATGTAGCTATTTCGACCGCTGCCTTGCTGATAAGCTTGCCGGAGACTTGCAGGCTGCTGCTGAACGGAAATCAGAAGAAACATGGTTGGAGAACTGTATCGTTTGCTTTCATCTCCCATTATTATACCAATCTTATCTCCGTATATGCTTAACAAAAATAGTCAAGGTACTGTGGTTTCATAGTAAAGCGTATACCTCCACTGGCGCGAAGGTATGATTTCATGAATGGCTGGTTGATGTAAGGAGCTAGCATTTGACTGCTGCTGCTGCTTGTTTGGCGCGTCATGTGTTGAATGTGTCCCTCGATTCTCCCTGGTCCGTATTTGCGTCATTAAACTAGGAGTGAGCCAAAAACTGATCTACGGGGACTAAATAATATAGTTTCTTAGCAGAACTCGATCATGAATGGCACTCTGCTCTCGAGGTGTTTAACGCAGTGACCAACGCACTTTGTTGTACAATCTCGCTTCTTCTTGCCATCTTTTGGTCGGAGGAGTTGGGGTTGGATTTTTGTCACTGGGAGGACTAGGTGGAATTGGATTGGTTTGTTGCCACGAGGAGGACTGGGAAGACTTGGTCTCGTTTTCTTGTCACGGGGAGGATTTGGCGTTGGTTTGTTATCGCGGAGAGGACTTGGAATTGGTTTATGAACCGGCGTGCCTGATGATCACAAATAAGAGAAAGCAAAGTAGGTTTGCTAATGGTTGTCTGGAAACAAATAAGAGATTCGTTCAGCATCAGCATCTGGGTAGGAAACGAAGTCTTCTATTTCAATGCCAATGGCTAGAACAAACATCACACCCAACGCCATCATTCTCCTCACACTCCTCTGCCCTTCCATTTCTTCAAAATTAATGTCTAAGAAGGTTTTTATCAGTTTTCTTTCCTGCTTTTTCTGGTGTTGGGTGGATCACGATTTATATAGGCTTGGGAGACAAGCAACTTGGGGAAGGTGATCGACTGGTTTGGTTCCCAGGATTATGCAGATTAATTTGGTTTTCTTATGGCAATTAGTTACAGAAACAGAAAGTTTCCCCACTTAATAACAGTGATGGGTTGGCTTCATTATTGGGACCGCCAAAATTAATTACTGCAGTGACGGGGTATATATTAATCCATTTTTGGATGAATCCAAATATTTACCTCTTTCTCGTTTTCTTCTGTGACTAATTAAAATGCAAATTATTGGCCCAATACAAGCATTTATACAACTTCCACTTTTTCTTTTTTTTTTGATAAATCTTAATTAGGTCAAAAGTTTTTTTTATATGCTCAAACAGTAGTTAATCAGATAAAAATACCTTTAATTAAGCTACTTATGAGAGTATTATTTGCTTGTGCTTGCTCTCTGTTTAGCTATTTTTATCTGAATCCTCTCGAAGGAATAAAAGAAGACTTGTCTTTCCTTTAAAAATGCAAATACATATTCTTCAGCCATGGAAAACTTAGCTAGCTAAGGGTCGATAAAAATATATATTATTTAAATTTGATGCACAAATCAAAGCTGAGTACACATTCAAGAATAGAATTCCTTAAAAGTAATTAACAAGAATAATAATTCTGAATGTTACATGCTTGCACACAGATTTAAAACTCGAAGGCACTATACCTAACAAGGTTCCAACTTCCAAGAATAATTAAGAGATGAAATTTGTGATCAGGCACAGACGAATATCTTTTGAACCCGATGAAAGAACCCCATCTTATGATGTTGGCTGATGCCAGTTGCTTGCCTTTGAAGCGTTCAACGTCTTGGTCTTCTGGATTTTCTTGCGAAACAAGTCACCCTTGAGCTCCTTTTCTTGAGACCTTATATTGCTTCAGGGTGGACAGGAACTACTTGTTTCTGATCACTAGAGCATCAGGCTGCGATGGCGTCTTGCTGCTGAATCTTCGAAGTACCACGGCTTGATTCTATTTTTTCCACACAGTACGAAATATTAGTCTCATTTTGAGTATTTGCAACGGATTGTGTTAGAAAACCTTGTTCTTGTGATCCAAGAACTATTAGCTTCTTCCTCCATATTGTTATTATTGGCAAAAAAATTAACCATAATTATTTAGACTAACCAAAGACCTGATGTCATTGTTCTTATAGATTATATTTCGTGATTCTCACGTAAGTGGAAGGAATTACTGAGCTGCGAAAATTCCCAAAATATAATGAGTTCATTTAGAATAAATACACTCGTAATTGGTTAATAGGAATAAGCAGAAACCCTATCTAACAGAAAGTAAACTTGTAGGATGAGGACAAAGTTAAGAAGCTTGGTTCATGTTATAAGAAATAAGCCTTTAGTTATATAAAGCCAAGAGGTAGATGTTTTTTTTTTTTTGTAAGCAATCTGGGATAAGAATAATTTTTTAATGGGCATTACATTCAACAAAGCTTTGGCCAATAAAGGTGAGATAAATAAGTATTCTAAAATACACATTATATCCAACAATTCCCACATATTTCAAAAGGCTTAGTATAAGGACTTTTGCTGGATTCAAAACTCAAGACTGCAATGCTCATGACTTGTGTCTTTTAGACTATAAACTAATTCTAGAGTCAATAAAACTTTAACTTACAGAGTACTTAATAAAGCTTATAGCTTCTATAAACTAAAAACCTTTCTTATAAATTAAGGAGTTCATGGTCAATTACATCTTCACAATTTTTGCTATTCATCGCAATTTGTGTTGATTGGCCATGAGTGTATCGTAGTTTTTATGAGTGCTTTATAGATTAAGCTACAAAATCTCACAAGAGTAGCTCCACTCCTAAGCTAATATAAGTGATTCCATCAAGTGCATATTGTACTAATACACCATCAAGGGCTATATGAATCATTAAGAGCTTTTTCTCATCTTTCAACGGCTTATGATGCTCATTAATTTTTTATTTTATATCTTTGTCATCCTTCATCTCCTATCAATAGAACTTGTTGATGGTGAATTTTTGTTTGCCTGCAGCCTTTGCCTTATAGTTGAAAAGCATGTATTATTTCCATCTCTTTTGCTTCCTTATGTTTGATGTAAACATCAAACAACTCATTAGATGAAAAAGAAATAACAATGTATCGGCATACCTTATCAACATATATTCAAGACTCTTACAGCTTACGATCAGATGGCTTGGATGTCTTAGCCTTAGTCAATACATAGGCTACTCCATGCATTTCCAGCAGCCATGAAGATAACTTTTTGCCATCTTTTGTACTTCTCCCTGCCAAATATTTCAATTTTTGAAATATCAAGAAATGACTTGGCTAGTGTTGCTAATGGTGGTGGTGGTGGCATATTGGTAGCAACTTCGAAAGTACTAGCAGCTTTCATGTACGTAGAACTTGGCATCAGCCAATGCTTTGCCACAAGTAGTAGCAAGTTCAGAATTTTTCTTCATGTTGATATTAGCAATTGCGCCAGTTAAGACTTTCTCACTGTTGGCAACAACAGCCTCAATATCAGCAAGTTCATTGTAGATGATGTTGAGAGGATTGATGGATTCCTTTGAGGCAGCATCATTAGCTGGCTCAGATCTATAATATAATCTTTATGATTGTTGGTAAAAAATCACCATAATTATTTCAATTAACCTAATATGTGAAACCACTGTTTTTAAGAATTATATTTCATGACTTTTTGATAAGTGTAAGAGATCTAATCTGCAAAAATCTCATAGAATATAATGGGTTCGACCGGAATGTATGTACTTACAAACAAGATAACAAGAATTGTAGTAGAAACACTATCCAACAAAGAGCAAACTTATAAAGTGAGGAGAAAGTAAGCAATGTTGTGGTCAAGTAATTTGTCTATTTATCTTATACAGTAATTTCTTGGCCTTTTTAAAAATTAAGTTGGTACTATAGTAGATTTTTTCTATAGTTGAAGATTAAATAATGGTATATAAATTACATATGCAACTCATCCATGAAAGGATATAGTTCTAGTTTGAGATAAGACCCTTGTAGCGTGATAGATGACGAACGTGACGAATGCATCCATGTCATCAGATGTTGTGGGTCTCATGTAGGCTCATTTATTGGATAGTATAGACATGTCCGTTAACTGTCACGCTCAGATTTCTGTTTAAAATAATTCTATAATTGTGACTTTCAACTTTAATTTCTGTACAAATGGTCTGTTGACTAATTGGCATTATATCCACTATTTATTATGGTTATTTAGAGTTAAACTTCTAACTCACGTTTGGCTTAAATTTGACTTATTAACAAGATTTCCATTATATTTCTCTCTTACAATGTAATTGTAAGTACAAAAAGAAAAATTGGATTCGTGTTTATTGTGTAATTAAGATGCAACAAAAACAGCTCAGCCACGTAATCAAGTGCGTACCGGCTAATTAGAACAGACCGCGACAAGCGAAATAACTCAACTCAGGAAGGCCGCGCCTAATTTTCATAAACAAATGCCACGGCCACTAACTGGCATTAAATTTCCCATAACTATTATCAATTCCCACTTGTATCATCAAACTATAAATTATTGCACAATTGGTCCTAAACTAAATCCAGTCTCCTGTTGTGTGTTAAAATTTTTTATTCACTAGTGCAGATGAAAATACAATAGTCCATCCAACATGCAGGTTTATGGAGAGTTATAAATCGGTTTTTTATGAACACAAACCCACCTGATAGAAACATTTTATCTCGATCATACTCAACAAATGTACATTATAATGTTCACCTTTTTAGTAGTAAAATAGAATGATTCCATTTAAAAATGAGTAAATTACAGAAATAGTCCCTAATCTTTAGTCATTGTTTTATTTTAGTTCTTAGTCTATTGAGTGTTTTATTTTGGTCCTAAACTTATTAAAATTGTTTCATTGTGGTCCTTCACCAGATGAAATTCATTAACTCAGAATAATTGTCTGATAGAAACTTTTGAAATTCTAATTTAAATATTCGATAACTATCTTCGAGTAAATTTAAATAGTTTAGTATTTTTTGAGAGTAAATAGACAATTTAAATTAATAGTTTTTTTCTTTCTAAATGAAATATGTTCAATTTACAAAGAGAAAAAAATGATTTGAATTTTTTTATTAACTATAAAAAATTATTATACAGATTAAATTTATTGTAAGACAGTTACCAGATAATTTAAATTAAGATCTAAAAAGTTGTTATCAGACAAATACTTTGAGTTAATAAATTTTATCAAATTGAGACCAAAATGAAACATTTTTAATAAATTTAGGGCTAAAATGAAACTTTTTAATAAGTTTAGGACGAAAACAGAACATTCAATAGGTTAAGGATTGAAAGAAAATAATGACTAAAAAGTAGTGACTATTCATGAAATTTACTCATTTAAAAACTCATGACATGCTACTATTTGGCATTTAGAGGCGATCCCGTCTATTCCTACTATCATATATTCATTCTTGCAAAACTGCTATGTTGAACCTTTTCCTGTATGAAATTTTAATACATGACTAATACTGTGACATCATGCATTCTTTCATGGCTCAAGGATGAAAGTATATATAATATGAGATATGGTTTTGGGACTTTTTGTGGGTTTTACGTAGCAAATGCTCCGTTCATTTGATTATGGGCCATTATCAATGTCAAAGGTGTTTTTAAAGTTTCTGATTATGGATATTTATTGATAAAAAAATAGAGAATAAAACTTATGAGATAGTGGCTGTGGTAGGAACAAACACAGAACTCTTCGACTTTGCAATATACATACACAAACATATATATGTTTGTGTATGTATAAGTCAAACACGCACGTATATAGATAGTGATTAGTTAACTTAATTGTGTAATCAACAAAAAAAGAAAAAACAGATCTATAGATCGAGCACAGTTTTTCTAAGAAGAACACACATGCTTCTTGAGTTATGGAATTAAAATGCTATTAATTCACCAGGAAATTTTCGGCCCCTTGGCTTATTGAGAATTTTTTTAATATATTTATAAGGATATGGGAGATTAGCTAGCTTGCTAATTAGTCTATCCTTTTTTTTTTAGAGAATAGTCTATTTCATTAATTAGAAAGTCAATGACGAGCACATAGAATACATTGTTGTAGCGTAGGCACCGCGTACGGACACATCAAAATATAGTACAATAAATAATGAATAAAATTGGATAAATCAGATGTACTGAAAAAAGTTAAATAAAGATGATAGAAAATGTGTAAATAAATGTGACACATATTAGACAACCGAGTTTTCTAGACAATCCCTACAAGATAAGTATATAACTATCGAGTAAGAATCCGTTTATACCAGTGTAAGAATTTCTGCTGTTTATATCATTTAATATATTCATATAAAATATCAAAATTATACTGAATTAACTGTTAGATTTAAAAAGTTATTCACGCAGGTCATATATATCTGTCAATCCCTACATTAGTTGAAAATATAACATATTTATTTAAAAAGGTATTTTCATTCATAAATTTCAACGAAATGAATTTTACGGGATAAATTGTAAAAATTTACAAGCTGAAGCAAGTAAAAATTTTTTGTTCATTTTCTTCATGATTGAAATATCCAATTTAATAGATAAATTAATTATATTTTTACTCAATAAAGAATTATTAAATAGCAAAAATGATATAGGCACTTATATGGGTGTAAACGGATCCAGGCGGATCCTTACTATATCCATGTTATAACTATATTATAAAAGAGGAGAGGTTCTCACTATTTATCTACAGTGAAAATTTTCACTATAGAATAACAGTATTGTTTTTTTTTTTTTAATTTTTTTCAAATGCGATTTGATTTTTTTTTTCCTAATTTGGGTTCGATGCTTTTTTAGTATGGTGCTTACCATTTTTAGAGTCTATGTTTCAATTTTCTCGATTTTAGTTTGTTTCACCTTTTGTTTCGGTTAAAACGCAATTTCAATCACTAATTTTTTAATCTTTCCCATTTTAGTTTCTGAGTTACATCCATACAGCATTTTTGTCCCAAAAATTTATAACTATTTAACTAGATTTTCTATTTACTCTCTTGGTCCCCAAGCTTTTTTTTGTTGCTTTGTGTACTATCTTTTAAAGTAAGACATTGGTGACCATAATGTGTTTATTTTTTAGTTAAACTATTTTTTTTATATTTATTAAGTCAATTGTTAAATCTTAATATCTAAAGTTTTTTCATTTTTTTTTGTCTTGATCCAAACTTTTTTTTATTGATTTTCTTTATTATTTTTTTCTAAAATGAAACTTCAATTATTATAATTTGTCTTCTTTTGACCTCGTTCTGATTGATTCGACTTTAGTTAGTTTTTTTATTTTCTTTTTATCTTTATTAATTTAATGGTTAGATTGTTAATTAATTAACATATATTAAACATAGTTTTGTATTTCAATCATTTTTATCATTATTGTTGATTAAGTTTTGTAGCATCAATTATTTACTTCAAGCTTTATGGTTTAATAAGGTAATTTGGTCCATAATTTTTAAAATTAAAAGTGATTTTTTAGATAAATTTTTCATTGATATTAAAAATTAGAGTTCGAGTTAATAAGAAATGAAAATTTTTAGTGAATTATTTTTTAATAAAAAAAAAACTATGCATTGTTTTGAAGTACTTACCATGTTTTATTTCATAATGTTATGTTTCGAACATAACTAATCATTTTGATGATAAAAATATAACATAAAGAGAGCTCAACTGAAAAATTGAAACAAATAAACTGATTTCATAAATTTATCAGTGAGAAAATTTTAATTATTTATTATTAAAATTTATTACAAAAAAATCCACTACGATGTGCTGATCATTAAACCTCGCTATATTCTAAAATATAAGGGGTTTAAACTATTTATCTAAAGTGGAAATCACTGCAGATAAACAGTAATATTTATTTTCTTTGGTATTTTACTGCTTTTTCTGGATGTGTTTGGTTTGTTTTGAGTAACCGATCCTTTTTTGCATGGGAATCACTTTCATGAAGGTCTGTGTTGTTATCTTTGCAATTTCAGTCTGTTTTACATTTCTTTGTGGTTAAACACATTTTCAGTACATGAATTTCTGATTTTTTCCATTGTAGTCCCTGAGTTCTGTTCATTGGTCATTTAGTCTCCAAACTTAATAACTAGAGTTTTTCTATTTGTTATCTTGGTCTCTAATTTTTTTGTGTTTTTTCTTATTTATTGTCTTTGCAAAATCTTGGTAACCATGGTTTGTTTCTTTTCTCTTTTTAATCAACCATATTTTTTTTGTTTTTTAATTATTTTTTAAAATAAAAATTTAATCATTATGAGTTGTCAATTTTTTGTATGGTTCGAGTTGATCCATTTTAGTCAATATTTTCATTTATTTTTTTCCTTTATTAAGTTAATGGTTAAGCCTTTAATTCCTAAAATCTTTATATTTGCTCTCTTGACTTGAAGACAATTTTTTGTTGTTTTTTTATGTATCCATCATTAAACCCACTTTTTGTTACTAAAATAACCCTGTTTTTCTGATTTTATTAATTTTTCATATTATTTCCCTGTTTTAAAATAAAATTTTAGCTGTTCTGATTTATCTTTTGATACTTAAAATATTTTTGTTTTGTTGTTTTAGTCTCAAAACTTTATCTTGACTTTTTATCACGGTTATTACTTTGTTTTTCATTTTGATAAAAATTTTTTTATTCATCAATAATTACCTCTATTTATATTTATATTTAATGTTGACAAAGATTGAATTGGCGCAATGCGCTGGTACCATAATCCTCATATGCAACTAAAGGATCAAAACCAGTTGGTTAATAGAAGATGAATACAAACCGAACACAAACGAAAAGAAAAATTGTTTTTGTTGGAGATCGATTCATCTGTGATTGATGAGGTCTGGGATCATCTGTGTTTGCTCAAACGAAAATGATTTTGAACATGATGAACGAGCAGAAAAACCATTTGTCAGCGTAACTATGAACATATTTTTATCAACACGTTTGCAGAGACTCGAAAAGGGGGAAGAAAAACTTACTTGTATGAACCGGTCGACGAACACTAAAACAGAGGCAAACACGAATAAGATTCTTCAGTTAAAGCCTGCTTAATTATTAATTAGATGTTGCTGATCAGATTAGAGTTAGTTAATCCCAAAGCAGACAGATCAGAATGTTCAAGGGTGACTTTCAGTGGAAAAACTTGCTCACATGATCTTATAGGCACAGACACCTGGCTTGTTGGATCGCTGTTAATTGTTTATACTGACCTCCACACAATGATTGACAATGTGGCCGAGACGTGCCCCAGAAAGTCTCCTCCCCGGATCCTAGAAAATTATATAAACCCAAGTTCTTCCTTTGTCTGCAAATGGTCTTTTGTGGATTAATTGCAAATTCAGAACAAAAAGGCAGTGACTTGTCGTCCAATCCACCCAATCCAAACTTGGGTTTGGCGAAAAGTTGGTAACTTTGCATGCAATCTGCCGAGTCTCTGGATATCTCATTGCTTGGAGCTTTCTGAGCTGAGGTCAGTTTGAATTTTGTTTCTTTGTTGTCTGTTCTTATGCTGCAATATAGGGAGGAGGGAATCCTTTTATTACATGCATGCAACTGGGTTGAAATTTAACTAATTAACGTCCTTGAATAGAAAAATAGGTTTTGCATTAGTGGCAAATGAACGGTTCACTCCGTCCTCACGACAAAGCTTCTTTGGAAGCATGAGTTCTGCTAGTTTGTGAAGTACTTCCACATTTATGGGAATCATCAATTTCTGAACATTTTCTGGTTTTTTCTCCCTTCCATTTTTATTGCTTCAGCTATTTACAATTATGACCAGGAAATCAATGTTACTACTGGTGTCCCAATATCAGAAGCGGAACTAAAGGGGGCCTAACAGCGGCTCAGCTCCCTTTAAAATTGTAAAATACATGTAATTTTCTTTAGAATTTAAAAGTAAATGCATTATGGCTCCTCCTTAAAATTGGCCAAATATCCTTATAACAACTATAGTTTAGGAAAATATTTGTTTTGGCCCCTCCTTTATAAAAAACACATGGGTCTGCCCCTGTCTATAATGCATACAAGGCTTCGGTTATACGCATTTGTACTATATTTTTAATGAGTAAAAAGTTATGGAGTTCATTACTACTTAAGTCAACATAAATCAAGATAAAGTTTCTCCTTTTGTTGCTGTTTTCAATGAATGGTTGTTGAGTTCTCACTAGAGCTTCGTTCTGGGACATCTAAACGTACATTGAAGGTTCCACTAATGAACTCCAATGCATGTGACAGGATATAATCTGTTGTATGAGCTAGACTTTGGTGAGCAAAGATCAGAGGTTTGAGAACTTCACTGAAGAGTAATATTTCTGTTGAGCCACAAAAAATGGCGTTGGCATCTACATACAAAGTAGTTTTAGGCTCAATTGGCTTTCTAGTCTTCTGGGTATTAGCAGTTTTCTCAAATGTCCCTATTCTACCTATAGGAAGGACTGCAGGGTCCCTATTAGGGGCCATGCTCATGGTCGTATTCCAAGTTCTAACTCCAGAAAAAGCATATGCAGCAATTGATCTCTCAATCCTTTGCCTTCTGTTCGGAACGATGGTTGTTAGTTACTATCTTCAGAGAGCAGACATGTTCAAGTATCTAGGGAAGCTGCTCGCATGGAAAAGTATAGGACCTAGGGACTTGCTTTGTCGTGTCTGCATCATTACTGCCATTTCCAGCGCTTTATTCACAAACGACACCTCATGTGTCATCTTGACGGAATTCGTACTAAAACTTGCCAAGCAGCATAATCTACCACCTCATCCTTTCCTGCTAGCACTTGCCACAAGTGCAAATATTGGGTCCGCAGCTACTCCCATTGGAAATCCCCAAAACCTTGTCATAGCAATTAACAGTGGCATTTCTTTCTGGGATTTTCTTATGGGAGTTCTACCTGCCATGCTTATTGGAGTCTTTGTCAATATTTTGCTGCTTCTCCTGTGGTATTGGAAGGTGTTATCTGTGGAGAAGTATGAACAAGATGACATGGCTGAAGTTGCGGTAGATGACAGTGCAACCGAGTTTGTATTGGAATCTACAAACGTGGAGAGCACTTCCAACGTCACCATTAGAAATCGAGGAATTTCACATGGATCAAAAGAGTTGTCAGGCGATGGATCTTCCCAGGAAAATGAAGAAACCATCCCGTCTGATAGGGGTTCGCAAGTGGAGACTGTACCATCAGAAGAAAAGGAAAATATTGCAGTAAGGGTGAAAACATTAATATGGAAGTCTTGTGTTTACCTTGTCACCGTGGGAATGTTGATTGGTTTGCTCTGGGGTCTTGATATGTCTTGGACGGCATTAACTGCTGCTCTTACTCTTGTGGTTCTTGATTTCAAGGATGCTCGGCCTTCTCTAGACAAGGTAATAATGTCTTCAACCAGAACTCCTTTTGCTGTTTCTAATCTGGGTTTTTAGTTTCGAACTGCTGAATCATAGTCAGATTGAAAATCTAAGAGTTGTTTCATATTGCAGCAGCTTAACCTTTTTGTTTTCTTGGACCAGGTATCATACTCTCTTTTAGTTTTCTTTTGTGGAATGTTCATCACAGTTGCAGGCTTCAACAACACTGGGCTCCCAAGTGCTTTATGGGACCTGTTGGAGCCATATTCCAAGGTCAATAAGGCTTCAGGGGTAGCAGTTCTCTCCATAGTTATATTGGTCCTATCAAATGTGGCTTCAAATGTACCAACAGGTATGCTGATGTTTCTCTTCCGTAAATCCAGACTCTGAGATATTTAGTCTTGGAAACATGTTGGAAACTTTTAATAGCCATCGTTGTGCTGTATTGTTGCCTCATTGAGAGGGTTAAGATCCAAAATTCGGTTGGGTTCGCATGTGTCACCTTGGTGCAGTTCTCTTCAATTTGGTGAAGGTTATGAGATCTTAACCTTGAAATGGTTATGCTTTTGCAGTTCTTCTGCTTGGATCAAATATTGCAGCATCAGCAGCTGAACTTTCCACGGACTATGAGAAGAAGGCATGGCTTATTTTAGCTTGGGTGAGCACCGTGGCAGGGAATTTCTCGCTGCTGGGTTCAGCTGCGAACTTGATTGTATGTGAGGAAGCTCGCCGTTCTCCTGAGTTCAGATACACGCTAACTTTCTGGAACCACCTTAAATTTGGACTGCCATCCACACTCATTGTTACTGCTATTGGTTTAACAGTCATATGAGGATAGAAATGTCCTGAGACTGAAACTCTTCTGAATAGCGAAAGGATCCTTTTGGCAAAGAATAGTTAGTTTATCTTGCATTACCATTCCACACTTACACACTCTAATGGTGATAATCGTTCCACTCAGTTTATAGCTCTTTTTCCAAGCTGTAGAATGTCCAATAGTGCTTAGTTTGAGAATGCCTATTCAGTTCTGGTGCTGAAATGAAGGCGTTTTACAATAGGGGAAGGCGTATACTTGGACTTGGTTCTCCATTTTCCCTTAGAAAATGGCATATAGTGATTCAGTTGTCCTCAGGCTTGAACTTAGTTGATGCAAAGAAGGGAACTTTATGCTACTCCAGCGGCCAGGCCTATTTTTCTCTATTTCCTTTGTTTTTCTTTGCCCCATTTCCCATATTCATGGTGGTGTTGTACTTGTAAAATAGTGTTACATAGCTTATTTTCAAGTTCTAAGTGTTCAATTGTGGGAGACTTCTGTTCTGTCTGTCATGCATGGTTCTGCATACCATTTATTCTCCAAAAACAGCTCTGCTTCATTGACTGTGTTCTTAAATTTCAACCTTCCAATTTTACTTTCAGCTTTTGTAACTTCAGACATATTATTTACATGCCTTGGAATCTCACCATCAAACTAGTGAAAATAAGTCCTGAATCCAAAATCTAATTGATCGGAAGAGGGACGGCAAAGAAAACAAGGACTTTTATCAAGCAAAACCGGGAAGGATACTAGAGCCACTACACATTTGGAAGCTGCTTGTTTGATGGAGTCTAGGTCAACCCTCACACAACCTGCATTAGTGGGAACCAAGACCATTGCCGACATCAACGTTTCATCCCTAACTCCCACAAGCGCTCTTCCAAGCACATTATTGCAATATCGATAGGTTTTTCATGACCAACTTTCAGGTACCACCTTGTTAAAACTGAAACAACACCGCAAACTTGCAGAATGACGAATGATGAACGCATTGAATGTTTACAAGCTGGTATGTAATGAGATGATCAAGAACATGCTTATTGACTTGGAAGCAACGGCAGCAGGAGAAGAGGATAAGGAAACGTCTGTTTTATGCCACATGATTTCCCCTCCATGTGGCGGGCCGTTTCAACTAGGCCGTACAGAGTACAACATTGATAAGTTTTAGGACTCTTTGAGAAACCCAAAAGTTTTAGAAATAAAAGTGTACTTTCCCTACAACTAACAGAAATCTGCTCTAATTTACTTGACCATCTTCAAACTGAGATCCCAAAGCTTTCTGGCCATCTCTCCATCCCTTCCTTGTTCACTTGTTCTGGCGATATTGCTATCACTGAAAAATTCGCCGGTAACTCCCTTCACTCCCGGATGCAATGCCACATAGCATGTCGTAGCAGCCCCCTACATGAAAACGATTTCACAGTTCTATGTTGTGTGATAACAACATCTAAAAAACTGAACATTTTCCAGATTCGTACTACTACTACATGGAAGACAATTTACCTGTTGAATGTTCTTCATTAAAAATCTACCGGCTATGTTGACAATCCCTGCATCAAGCCAATACAACACGAGTGTGAAATTCTAGAGGCATTTTCTGTATGAAGCTCTCATATGTTTGATTTTGTAACAACAAATAACTCTGGGATGGAATATCCAGGATGAATTTAGGGCGGTATAATTACCATTAACAACACCATTGTGACGGAATAGATTTGTGGTAATTAGTCCTGGATGAAGAGAATTAACTGTTATATCCGCCCCTTCTTCCTGCTCAAGCTCAAGGAAATAAGCACAGCTCGTGCAGGTCCTAATAAGCAAGATGAGGGTGAGGTTTCTACTATAGAAGCATGACAAACCTTCAGACATCTTGCCAGTTCACTCGCATGCAAGATGTTAGCAAGCTTTGATTGACCATAAGCAGCAAGCTTATTGTACCTGTATGTTGGTAGCATTTAGAATGTGTTTTAGAGTCTCCTTAGCATCGAATGCACCTAAATCTCGACTACACTGGATCAATGACATGAAGCATACACAGACAATTAAGTCTAAAAGTCACACTGACTCTTTGAAAATCCATGCAAACGAACCAAGTAGCAATGTTTTGACACTGGATTTCATTCCCGACAGAACCCTGTAGCTAGGCATTATGCAAATAGATTTCCTTCCCTTTCATGAAGAAATATCATGAGATGGCAACAAATCGAGTTCCATCATAAGATAGTTATTATCAAACAATATGTGCATTATGGAACATGATTGTTGATCCATTTGTAGCATATTGAGCACATGATATTATTTAACTACCATTTGAGCAAGGTTGAATTTCATTAATCAAGGGTTGGCGCATGGGAGAACTTAGCAGACCATGGCCAGGCACATGTTTTCACTGACAAATACAAACTCCATTCAACTCTGCAACTTAGCCGAGCCCTACTCTCAAATGGATAAGCATCTTTAAATCCAATTTAGCAACCGAATTAAACTGGTAGGGGAAAACGTGGAACACAATTGCTTGTAATGAAAACAACAATTCCAGACCAAGCAACAGGTTTTATCATCATCATTACCATTATTGACATAAGAAAAACAAAAACGTTACACCCTCACTCTGACCAGACCCAGGGGTGGGTTTTTTATGCAAGGAAGTAGCTTCTTGGGAGTTTTAAAAGGACAAGGACTATTTTGCAAGAAATCATGGAGATGACTGGTTCTGAAGTAAGTGATTTAATTGTCAAGGAAGAAAGTTAGAAGGATATATTTGACAAGAACAAGAGTGGAATTGGTTATTTGAGGAAGAAACTTACCTAGTCCCAGTCAAGGAGTTATTTGATCAAAGATAATATTTGTGGATTCAATTGGTGTTAATTGGGAAGATGAAGGATCAAAGTACTCATTAAACCCCACTCAACGTTGAGGGAGACGGGCATGTCGGGCACTTGTCTGAGTAGCCCAGACTTGTACTGTTCTTCATCTCCAGTTTATCTAAGGCTGATTTTGACTAAAACTGGGAGGATTAGTGCCAGATTTTAGGGGAACAAGTGCAGATTTGGGTTCAGCGTCAAACAAGAAGCCACTGGGTTCATGTAAGAGGCTTCTTCTTGATTAAGTTAGGTAATTTGGTTTGAGGCTATAGTTCCTGATTGTCAAGTGAATGCATCACATACTCTGATGGTTCGAAAGGCCATGGTAGATCACTGGGAGACTTCCCGCTGGTTAGTGCTAGAATTTGCAAACAGACAATGTTTCTTTGGTCCTAAGGCAACATACTCGAAATAGTCAGCAAGTGCTAGTTTATTGGTGGTGTCAGCGAAATGAGGTAAAGAACATGGTCCGTTTATTAATTTCTTTTGTGAATTCTTCATTGGATTCTGAGAGTGCATTGGTTTCGTAGCCTCTGCAGGTTAAAAGGTAAGTTGAGGAACCATGGAGCAGTGTAAATCTCTGAGTGATGAGTTATCATGGTTCTGAAAGGGAGATTTCTGTTTCTGGTACCTGAATTACTGACACTGGGCCCAAGATTCTGTATTGCTTGATTTCACTGCAGGAAACCAAGGGGAAAGCCAAACCTGGTCTGGAAATCCCAGACTAAGGTTGCTGGACAGCAAGCATAGGGGGTTTTTGAGCAATCCAGAGCACATCGGTATGGCCATTCAGAACTGGAATCCAAGGAGCTCTCTATACTGTGTGGGTGTGTATGTGTTACTGATGCATGCTGACTTAATATAACTAGCTAAACTGCCTAGATGTGGTAATGGACTGTTTGTATGTTCATGTTAATTTCAGTCGAGCATTGTCATGCATCATGCAATGCATTTGGTTTTATTGTGATGTTTAGGTTAATATGATGCTCTGAACCGTGTTAGTCTGTTGCTTGTTGTCTGAAAATTCGTGTTGTAATACTTCGTAATATTCTGTTTGTCTGCTAGTTGTTCTGCTCTTTATGTTTCTGTTTTGCAGGTTACTGATACTGAAGCTACACATCATGTAGTGTTCCTTACTGAGTTTCACTGGAAACTCACTCCCCCTTACATTTTTGCAGGTTTAAGAACTGATGTTGATAGCTGCTGTTGTGACTCTGCTGTTCTATATGAGTGCAGGTTAGCAGCTTCTCTTTCTGACTCCACTCCTGTTACTGTTTATGTATCTGTTTATGAGAATTTGTTACAGATTTAGCATATACTCTGATCATTGAGAACTAATAAGTTTGGTTTAGAGTATGTGTGGCAGCTGTTGTGGTTGGTCTGGCTTCAAGTGGAAGAAACTGGGCTCTCTCGCTTAAGTGGCACCGAAGAACAAAGTCCTGGACAAAGGATTCTGAGTCCTAGGTTCTGGAATACTGATTATGTAGTTAGCCTATGAATCAGGTCAAGACTATTAAACACAAATCAAGGGCATGATTTGTAGTTGATAGGACTGTGTTACAAGTTTAGCTTCTGATAACTTTGTAACTTTAGATAAACTGGAACTCTTGGAGTTGGAAACTGTTCTGTAAACTATGATTCTTTAAATTTATGGAATTGATTTAGCTAACTTCTGAAGGAAACTGCCACATTTTTGTAAGGTCTGACTGATGTTTTGACCTTCTGTTAAAAAAAACTATTTTGGCATGAAACTTGGCTCACAGGTTTTGATTCATATTTGAGATGTGTCAAAACCTTCTGAACTGATTTATAAGTCAAGACTGTGCAAAGTAGGCTAACAACTGAATGTTTTCAGGCAGTTTCTGTAGTTTCAGTTCCTAATAGCAGCACTTCATGTTTGCTGGAAACCACTGTATAGGAACCTTACCAACAGTCTAGGAACCTTACTGTCAGACTCGTTTTGGTTACTTAGTGTTCTGTCACACAAGGTCTGAGTTGGTTTTAATTAGACTTCATAACAGTTTATTAAGCACAATAGAATTTTGTGCTCACGGAGAGGGTGTAGGCAGTGAGGGACATAACAAGAAATGTGAACAAACACAACAGTTTCAGAAACCTCATCCCAGGACAGACAAATCCCGAAGAGATGTGTAGCATTACCCTGATGGATCATTAATCTTGTCAAGTCGAATTCCTTCACGGTAGGTGTGCCTGTGCGCTTGTGAAGAGACAATTACAACTCTTCCTTCTCGTTTACTTTTCTGTGCAGTCTTCCTCATGTTATCCAGCAAAAGATTTGTTAAAAGGAAATGGCCTGCATAAAGCTTTAAAGGATTTAATTATCCAGATATAGTGCTCTGCGGTGCGAAAATCTGATAGGGAGCAAACGATACTCTATTACTTGCAATGAAGAATCATTCAACTACACAAATTTTCATTGCAGCTGCTATGCTCTTTTACCAGCAAAAGATAGCAGATGTTACTTGAAATTCAGAGAACTACCAACCTCCCCCAATCATGAATCCAAGTTAATGCACCAAAGATGGTTTTGGAGGTTTTAGACTTCCATGACACTTAAGACATCAAAGGTGCATAATGATATTGGCTGAGGGAGACCACATGGAGTAAAAACACATGAAAGAACATACCCAGGTGATTTGTTGCGAACTGAAGTTCCAAGTTGTCTTTGGAAAGCGTAAAAGGGCATGCCATAACTCCTGCATTATTGCTGCCAACAGAGAAGATAAAAGGCACCCTCTTGTTCAGTAACTCATACCCAAGCCACGGACAAACGGGAAAAGTTCCAACTCCCATCCACTACTTACATGAGGATGTTAAGTGGGCGGCCTGAGGAGTTGTAGTCTGCTGCAAACTTTCTCACAGATGCCAGTGAGCTAAGATCCAACTCCATTGCATCAACCTTAGCGGTTGGGATTTCCTCCACAATAGCATCTTTGACATCTTTGCCGGCAGGCATGTTCCTGACCCCCATGACCACGTGCACCCCTCGCAATGCGAGAACACGCGCAGTTTCAGTGCCAATGCCACTTGAGGCTCCTACAATCGTGCCAGCCATTGCAAAACGTCAACTTTCACCATAAACATAAAGAAGCTGGCACTGACTGAACAGCAAGAAAGATGCATCTTTTCCATTCCTTTTTGTGCTATTACTCACCCAGTCAACCAGAACACATAATCTACAGGAAATCCGATCAAAACAAATAGAACCAAGATAGCGCTTTCACTCTACGTATTCAAACGGCAAGCTCCCCGAAAGCCCACCATGTGCCCAAATCAAAAGAAGGATAAAAGGAGACTCTCGTTTCACTGTGTGGATAAAAGGGGAAAAAAGGAAAGAAAGAAATTACCGGTGACGATGGCAGTGAGACCGGTGCCATCAACACCACGAGTAACATCCTCCGCGGTAGAAGATGAAGAGAACCCAGATGGCCCCGTCCTCCAAAACGGCCACATCGCTTGCTCCGCCTCCGGGTCTGCTACAATAAAATCTCAATCTCTCTCTCCCTCTCTCTTTGTGCGTGCAATGTGGGCTCATGCAAAGCTATCCATACCTTCAGTCACGTCACTAATGGAGAAGATATATGGTTTAGAAACATCCACGCAACAAATGAAGAACATAACAGAGAGGACTGGAACGCATGAAATAGGACAACCGGACAAGTCGTAGGACCATACAGCAACCATCTAGTACCCACTTAGGTCCATGTGGGTCTTTCGGTACTTCTCTTTAAGGAATCTCCGTGATTCCCATCAGCAAACAAAGTACTTGGCACAACGTCCGACGCCCACAGGCACATCTCACGTGACGCTCTGACGAGGTTGAGGCCGGTGTACTTACGGCTTACGAGGACTTCCAATACGACCAGCTAACCCGGCATCTGCCTTACCAAATTTACCATTAAATTTTTAGAAATATTAAATTTTATTTTTAAAACCAAATTTACCTTTATCGTTACTTTTTTCATTAAATTACAAGAAAAATCACAATTTTAGTTCTTTATTTTTCTATATTTCTTTTACTATTATCCTAATTTTGCATATATAACAATCATGCTACCCTTTTTAACAAGTCTAGCACTAAGTTCAATTCTGACTGTAACTGACCTGCTTTCTTTGAAGGTTTTCCTAGAGTCATTAATCACACTGTAAGCTTTCTTTATTTCCGAAACTTGTTTTCTGATAGGCTTGAATCTTAACGATTTTGGTCCTACTCATACCGATAAATGTCTAATCCTAAAACAGTCGATCTTGGCTAAAATAGTTAAATGCTTAACCTTTAAAATCTCAATAATTTTTCTTCATCTTTTCCCAATCTCAACAATATCAACTAGAAATTATGAAGGAAAACACATACAATTCCATTTTATGGCAGTAACTTATAGTTCCAGTTTATGTTATACCTTGGGGAAAAAAATGAAATGGTAGCATTTAGGAAGGTGTTTTGTGAGGGTACGGTGGCGGAACGGTAGCTGGCTGGCGTTGCTAACGATGGTGGTCTTTCATCTTTAGAAGAAAATGACACAATTATTACATAAACAAAGTTGGGGACTAGTAGAAAGAAACATGAAAAATCAAGGACTAAAACTATTATTTTCACATTCAATTTTACTATCACTTAATGGCATAATGGTAAATTTGGTATTTTTTATAAGTTTAATAATAAATTTGATCTAAAAAATAAAGTTCAGTATGAGATTTGGTACTTTTGAAAGTTTGATGGTGAATTTGATCCTGTTAACACTTTTCGACGATAAATTTGGTATTTAAGCCGTTTAGATTTAAAAAATAAAGTGTATGCACTAGGATATCAAATACATTATTTAAGTATTCGACGTCACCAGCCCACCAAAAAATTAGACACAATAAGCAATATAATGATAATTTTAAATAAAATAATAGGTAAAAAATTTATTAACTGAAGTAATACTTTATAAATGAAATAAAGTAATAGTAATACATATCTTGATATCATATGCAATATTTTAAATAAAGTTACATGATTATATAGATTAATAATTACACGTTATTAGGTAATTTTTTAAGAAATCATATTCAAAATGAATAAAATATTCTACTAATACTGCTTATCATTTTTATTTTTATATAGTTCATGGAAGCAATAAAATACAACTATATAAGGAATTATACAATGTCTAAATTAAGATAATAATGTAATACATTAGAAAAAAAATTTAACAACTAACAAATTCTTGAGTGTAATCTATATGTTAGCATGAGTTGATATAAAGTTTTGTCTTTAATTATGGACTGGTCATAAAATTTTGAACTAATGGATGAGCAGAATATATATGTAAGTAGAACAGATTTATTGTGGAGTGTCAAACTATTCAAACATGTATGAAAAAATAGGAAAAATAAAAAAATGAGAATAAGTATTTTAAGTATTAGTTCTATAAATATAGTTTCAAGTCCCTAGAGCAGCTGCCACCAAATGACACCAACCACTATTGCACTCCTCTAAACTGTCAATGTTATCTCATATGCCTATAAGTTTAGAGAAACAGGCAAAGTAGCTCCATACTTTACAACGTATTAAAAAATAAACATAGCTATATTGAGACGTTCAAATGGTAGACATTGGCATAAGTTAAATAAAATGAAAAGTACAAAAAAAAACCCCACTGTAGTTATGGGCTTGAACCAATCTGGTCACTATAGTATTTTGTGGTTCTAATGTCATCACTAAAGCTATAGTTTAGGCCAAAAGTGGCAACTAATGTTGTAGATTGGTACCGAATATGCCATAAACCATTAAAAAACTAACGGTAAATGCAAGAAGTTGTCGATTTTTGAAATCTTGGGATACTTACGTAAATTTTAACAAACTTTATGAATTGTATATAATTTGTCATTTTGATCCTATTAAAAACATTTCATTCTCATCCTTATCCCTAATTTAAAGAAGTATGTTAACTTAAAGAAATGGTTTGACAACTTTTTAAATTATAATTTAAATTATTCATCTTACAATAAATATAATATATATAATAATTTATTCATAGTTAATTAACAATTCAAATTACCTATTTTCCCCCTCTGTAAGTTGAACTTATCTTATTCAAGAAAAAAAAATTACTAATTTAAATTATCTATTAACTGTCAAAAAATTATTATATAGTTCAAATTTACAAGAACACAATTACCAAATATTTAAATTAAAAATTTAAAAATTTGTGTTAGACAATTATTTCCAGATAATGTATTTCATCTAAAGAAGACCAAAGTAAAGCAACATTAATAGATTTAAGATTTAAAAAAACATTCAATCAGTTAAGGACTAAAATAGAATAATAATTAAAAGTTGGGGACACTGTATTTTCTTTTATTTGTTAATAATGTGTTTGTTTATAAATTTTTTTCAAACTTGTGTTGATTATTGTGTTATTTGTACTGATATTGTCATTAGACAGAAGTTTATAAAAGACCTTATCAACCTTCACCCCAATCTCTCTCACAAATGTAGGGCATCAACTGTAGTAGCGATGAATCATATGTCGATCTTATATAGAATTGTATGGCAAACAATTCCATTAAATACAAGTATAATGACCTTATTTTAGCTAGAGCAAACAAACCATGGAAACACAAGGAATAAGAAGCTAAACTACCAAAATTGTGGATCACCCAACCACCAAACCAAACAAACATAACAGCTATCCTAAACACATATTTACAAAGTTTCTAAGGAATTCAAATCAAATAGTCTGCTACATAGACATAGTTTTGACACAAGTATCTATTTAACCAAAATCATGCTTCCTAAAAGTTGCAGGCCGAAAAACTCTACAGTATCATCCCTTCTATCTCAGACATGGCTAATTAGTTCCTTAGAACCCCATTAGACATTCTCATGCTAATCAGTTGTCCTAAAAACCATTAAGCTCAAGTTCTCTTTTAAGGCCTCATAGGAACAATAGTTCTCTCGAATCTACCCATTACCCGTACTCTATTAGCCCTCTTCCAACCTTGGAAACCTCTCTCGTGCCTTTCCTAAGTCTAGCAAGTTGTTCAACACAGGTAGCCATCAAATGAAGAACACATTCAAGCATAAGCTAAAAGAGCCAACAAATCAAGGAAATAATCAATGGGTTATGTATTTACAAGTATCAAATCATCCAAAATGGTTCAAAAACATCCATAGAAACAAAAAATCTACACATATTTACAAGAATCTCAAACTAAAGAAAAAGAGGAGTTAGGGTTAAAAGAACCAAATCCAAGTAAAAATCCTTGTTGTAGAAGAGCTTCCACTCCAATCCAAGCAAAAATCTTCATCAAATCAGTCTCCTGGCTCCATAATCCATGAAAACTCTAAGAAAACTAGCCAAAAAATGAGTCTGGAGGGTTTGGGGTCGAAGGGGATCCTCCTTCGCAACTTTTTGCTGAGGATTTTTATAAACAGAGCAGGTCTCAACGAAATACTAAAGAGTATCGCCACTCCCGGCGACGCGTCGCCAATACTCGACAGCATGGATACTCTTCAATATTTTGACTATAACTTTGCGCACAGGTGTCCAATTAGGGCGATTAAATAGCCCGCTCAAAGCTAAGAAAAATGGCTATAACTTTTATGCCTTTGCCCAAGCCTGAATCTACCAAGAAAAGGTCCAAAAATTACTTGCAAGTTACCCCTCTTTTACTCCAATCACCTTCACCTACAAAAACATAAGAATAACACTAGAAGGACACTAAATTCTAATAATTATTGCTATGAAGTACACAAATAAGGGTTAAATGATAAACATGCCATGCACTTAACACACCCCCAGACTTATTGCTTTGCTCGCCCCAAGCAAAGGAAGGAACAATGAACAACTAATAATATAAAGAGTAAACAAGTGAATGAATCAACCTAACCTATCCTATCATACAAGTTCATCTAAACATACAAGTTATACTAACAAAACAAACATAAAAAATGAACAATGAAGAATAATGACCTAAGTTATGCTAATTCTAGTGACAAATGAATGAATCAACCTAGCCTAACCTATCATTCATGTTCATATAAACATACAAGTTATGCTAACAACACAAATATATAAAGTGAACAATGATAAATAATGACCTAACCTACACTAACTATGCATCTAATTATAAAATTTATTTGCATTAATCATAGTATATGTCAAGTCTCAAGAATCAAAACAATATAATGATTATAGTGATTCTTTCATATATTTTTATCCGGACTTTCGACTCAATCAATTTCTTGCTAATTTTATAGTTTCTCACATGAAAGTGTGTGCTTGACCAAATTTACTTAGGCTAGTTTTACTTAAAATCAGTAAATGTTAATAAATGAACTATTTCACGTTGAGATTAACATTAAGTACTCCAACTCTAAATTTTTTTTCATATGACTTGATAAGTGAGAGAACTTAACAAGTGGAGTCAAAAGAGCTTTTTTCCCATATCAAAACTTCCTTCACTTTAATTATCTTTTCTCTTTTGTTTCTTTCTTTTTATCTATTTCTTTTTTATTTTTTTTCCCTTTTTTCCCTTTTTTTCTTTTTGATTTTGAATAAATTCTTCAATTATTGCTCTTCTTTGAGTTGTTGCTTACCATTTTACGTGAAAGCTAATTTTTTCCTTAGGAGAAGACTCCCAATTACTAAGTATGTACATACTTAAAGTGCTTTGCATACTCATATCTCAAGTCACTGTTTTACGTGAAGATCGACTCTTGTTTTAGGAGAAGACCCCCGGTTACTAAGTGAGTTGAAATATTGGAGTAGAGAATAAAATAAATTAATCTTTTAAGCACATTATTTAACTAATCAATTAATTAAGGCTTCAAGTGACTCCACAAGGTAAGTGCCAACACTTACTTCAAGTAATAATCGAACAAATACTAGAGAAGGCAAAGTTCCATAGTCCAATGATTAATAAACACTTTATTCAAATCAACCACTAAGCTAAGCATATTGATATTGTGTAAAATATATAGTGGGAGAAAATGAACTTAACAAGGCCTTAAATTGGGTAAATCATTCAAGATGAAAAATATTCAAGAATCACAACAATTAAAGCATATTAATATATATCATATTCTCTCATTGGCTTAAACTCAAATATAGCTAAAGGCAACCTAAACAAATAAAGAATGAAAAAGTTATCTACTTATTATAAACAAACAATCAAAATAAAGAATAAAGAATATAAAAAATTAACAAAATTACCCCAAAAAAAGTTAACATTCTACAAAAAAATGTAGCTAAACTACAACTACCTAAAACTTATGCAAAATACATAAAGAAAAATAAGAGTAAATAACATAACAAAATCTTCAAGTACGATTCCTTCCCCAAACTTAAAATAAACATTATCATCCATATTTACAAACAAATAAGAGAAATAAGAATCGTACCCAAAAGGCGAGGTAGTCTCGCCTCCAACTGCTCCTCCAAATTTGTGCTAATGGTGATAGAATGATGATAGAGGTGGTAATTAGCTCCATTGACTTCGATGGAGAAGCATGATGGTGGGTGAAATATCTCCTCAATGACTTCTATGTAGATTTTAACCTACAAAGAAAATGGAGAGGAAAAAAATACTCAAAGTATAGGTAAATTCTTCAAAACTCAATTTATACTAATCCACTAAGAACTCATGCAACATTAAGAAAATAACACATCTCTAATTATTCATATTCAATGAACAAAGCATAAGGATACCAACAAAGATAAATGATAATATTCTTCATATCCAAATACTAGTCCAACCTAAAGGCAATCACACAACATTACTTTATTCTCCCTACAATTCATAACATCAAACCATGCATATCCATATAAATCAAGAAATCAAAACCAAGATAACTCTTCTACCATACAAGGTATATCCATCCATCAAGCAAGAATCCATCTTCACACTTCATAAAAATAAAAAATCACAATCCAAGCTAAGAAGTCTCAAAGCATGAATTTGAAGAAATCTCTATGAAGCATGAGTTGAAACACTTGCAAAGATGGTTTTCAAAGAGAAGAGCAAAAACTTGATGCATGTAGTGCAAGGAATGAAGTTTTGGTTAATTGGAAAGAAAGCATGTTGTGTGTGTAACATTGGGTTGTTCCATCATTTGCATTGCAATTTAAGAAAAGTAGTCAAGAATTCTAGTTTAAACTACTAAACTAAAAGAAAATAGAGAATATATACAAACAACAAACATAACTCTAGTCTAAAGCAAAATCACCATAAGGATATTGATGGAATTCTTTAACAATTCCTTGGCAATGGCGCCAAAAACTTTGTCACGAGACAGAAGTTTATAAAAAACCTTTTTAACCTTAACTCCAATCTTACCCACAAGTGTACGGTGTCAATTGTACTAGCGGTGAGTCAGGTGTCGATCCCATAGAGAATTGTATGGCAAAGAATCCCATCAAATACCAAGTACGATGACCTCACTTTAGCTAGAGCAAACAAATCGTAGAAAACAAGGAATAAGAAGCTAAACTACCAAAATTGTGGATCACCCAACCACCAAACCAAACAAACATAACAACTATCCTAAACACATATTTACAAAGTTTCTAAGGAATTCAAACCAAATGGGCTGCTACATAGACATAGCTTTGACATAAGTACCTACCTAACCCAAATCATGCTTCCTGAAAGTTGCAGGCCGGAAAACTCTACAGTATCAACCCTTCTCTCTTAAGACAGTGCAAATTAGTTCCTTAGAACCCCGTTAGACATTCTCATGCTAACCAGTTGTCCTAGAAACCATTAAGCTCAAGTTCTCCTCTAAGGCCTCGTAGGAATGATAGTTCTCTCAAATCTACCCATTACCCACACTCTATTAGCCCTCTTCCAACCTTAGAAACCTCTCTCGAGCCTTTCCTAAGTCTAGCAAGTTGTTCAACACAAGTACCAAACAAATGAAGAACACATTTAAGCATAAGCTAAAAGAGCCAACAAATTAAGGAAATAATCAATGGGTTGTGTATTTACAAGCATCAAATCATCCCAAATGGTTCACAACATCCATAGAAACAACAAATCTACACATATTTACAAGAATTTCAAACTAAAAAAAAAAAGATGAGTTAGGGTTAGAGGAACCAAATCCAAGTAAAAATCCTTGTTGTAGAAGAGCTTCTACTCTAATCCAAGCACGAATCTCCATCAAATCAACCTCCTAGCTCCCTAATCCATGAAAACCCTAAGAAAACTAGTCAAAAAATGATTGTGGAGGGTTTGGAGTCGAAGGAGATTCTCCTTCGCAACTTTTCGCTGAGGATTTTTATAAACAGAGTAGGTCTTAGTGACACGGCACCACTCTTGGCGATGTGTCTCCAAGACTCAACAGAATAGATACTTTTCAGTATTTTGATTATAACTTTATGCACAAGTATCCGATTGAGGTGATTCAATAGCTCATTCGAAGCTAAGAAGAAAGGCTACAACTTTTATGCTTTCACCAAAACCTAAATCTACCAAGAAGAGGTCTGAAAATTCCTTGCAAGTTACCCTTATTTTGCTCCAATCACCTTCACCTACAAAAACATAAGAATAACACTAGAAGGACACTAAATTCTAACAATTATTGTTGTGAAGTACACAAATAAGGGTTAAATGATAGACATGTCATGCACTTAACAGATACATACTCTATTAAAGCTTAAACTTGTGTTGTATCAATAATTATATTGTTTCATTGTTATGGCACATAAGCTTTACCTAAGTTTTCAATATAATTGTTTTTTTATATGAATTATACTTCCTCCATTAGATATTATTTGAAAAATTTAACTTTTTTCATAGTTTGACTTGAATTTATTTATATTATTATTTATTAGAAAAAAATTTAAAAAAATATATTTAGAAACTATATATTTTTATTTATCATTTATATAAAAATATTTTTCATTTATATACTAAAATGTTGAAAATAAGAAATTATAAATTAATGTTGAATAATGAATGTTGCAAAAAAATTACCAATTTGGGACAAAGGGAGTATTATTTAAACAAGAAATTTTGAATTTTTGCTAAGATTTTATGATCTACAATATGATCTTGCACAGAAAAAAATGATCATGGATAGGATCTTGATCTTGATAACCTTGGTTAAAACATTGAATTTTCAAATTCAAATTGATATACATAAATTTCATAATTAATGGACAATTGACTTGCCTTTTAAATATCTTTGCAAAAGTCCACAGAGATAAATAAGACAATAACAAATTTTTTTCAGAAAATTAAAAAAAAAAAGAATGTCACATGTCATAACGCAATGGGAAACACATAAGCATGGTTAAGGAAAAGATAAGTTCCCTCCCTAGATATGATCTTACTTTATATATTAATAGTTGATATGTACTAATAATAGAATATCCTATTTTTCTAAAGGAAATATAAATACTGACACTGAAGTGGCCATCGCAATTCTGCAACCTTGGGAGCTCATTGTGGCAAGTTAAATCCTTAGGATGACTAGTTTTGATTTATGCACATGAGATATGAAGATGGAGATAGAAACTTGAACTTTGAACAATGAAAACAACTTAAAACCTTATCATTAAGCTAATCCTCGAGTTTTTTTTTTATCATTGGGCTAATACATAGAATGTCTTCACAAAACCTATTGAGAGGCCAACACAGTAACCTGCAATGGCTTTGTTTTTGGAGTCTAGTTGTTTTGGCTCATGTAGGTAGATATTGAAGATTTCAGGATCTTATGATAACATACTTTTATGTTATCTTTCTTCTTGTATATGCCACATGCATATTCGTTCATTTCAATTCAACATAAGCATGCATAACATGTTATATAACATATCAAGATCACATACATGTTGTGTTAAATAAATCCTAGCATGCTACTAAGAACATACATAAGAAATGAAACCTAACATGCTACTAAACCAAGAAAAGATGTGCACCTTTCTTCTTGGTTATCTTTGGCAAAACCTTGAGGGAGAACTTGATCTTAGAGGGGCACCTTGAAGCTTGAATAGAGATGAACAATCTCTATGTAAATCCACCCACAATGCTCTCAAGAAGTGTTTAATATTTCGGCCTCTAAAGGAAATAGGAGGAGAACAATTTTCTCTCAAGAAAAATGGAGCAAATGGAGTGCAAATTCGTGCTTAAAATGGCCAGCCACTAAAGGCTATTTATAGATGACCAAAAGGCACACCTTTACACCAAGAAAGGTGTCTTTTAAGCCAAAGAACACTTCCTTTGGCTAAGGGTCATGTATGGTGGCGAAAATACATGTCTTTTAGCCAAGAAACACTTCCTTTGGCCTATAACCACCCATAACTACCTTATGGGCGAAAATACATGTCTTTTAGAGCCAAGGAACACTTCCTTTGGCCTATAACCACCCATAACTACCTTATGGGTGAAAATACATGTCTTTTAGAGCCAAGGAACACTTCCTTTGGCCTATAACCACCCCATAACTACCTTATGGGCGAAAATACATGTCTTTTAGAGCCAAGGAACACTTCCTTTGGCCTATAACCACCCCATAACTACCTTATGGGCGAAAATACATGTCTTTTCACTCAAGGAACACTTCCTTTGGATGAAAGGACATGTTCTTTTAGCCAATAGTCATCTCTTTTGATGAAGAGACATACCTTTACACAAAAATGTGTCTCTTGGTGGTTATGAGCTAAAAGCAAGGTGAGCTGGCACAAAGCTAGCTCACTATGCTACTTATGCACCATTGAGCTCCTTTGAGCTCCAACCAAGCACCATGAACTGAGGTCCAGCTCCTAGAGCTGACCTTGAGCTGGAGTTAGCTGCTCTCAGCTGAAGTGAACTGAAGTCCAGCTACACTCAGCTACCAGAAGCTGAAGTGAGCTGACTTGAGCTGACTTGAGCTGACTTGAGCTTTGAACTTATAGCTGAAGTGAGCTACTTTGAGCTACTTATAGCTGAAGTGAGCTGACTTGAGCTAACTTGAGCTGAAGTCTGCTACTTTGAGCTACTTATAGCTGAAGTGACTTTGAGCTGACTTGAGCTAACTTGAGCTGAAGTCCAGCTACTTTGAAGTGAGCTACTTGAGCTAACTTGAGCTGACTTGAGCTGACTTGAGCTGAAGTCCAGCTACTTTGAGCTACTTATAGCTGAAGTGACTTTGAGCTGACTTGAGCTGAACCGAGCTGAGCTACTTCTTAAGTAGCTGACTTGAGCTAGACTTGAGCTGACTTGAGCTAACTTGAGCTGAAGTCCAGCTACTTTGAGCTACTTATAGCTGAAGTGAGCTGACTTGAGCTGACTTGAGCTGAAGTCCAGCTTTGAGCTGAAGTCCAGCTACTTTGAGCTACTTATAGCTGACTTGAGCTAACTTGAGCTGAAGTCCAGCTACTTTGAGCTACTTATAGCTGAAGTGAGCTGACTTGAGCTGAAGTCCAGCTACTCTGAGCTACTTATAGCTGCAGTGAGCTGACATAAGCTAACTTGAGCTAAAGGGAGCTACTTCTAGCTGCCTTAGATAGCTGTTCAAGCTAGAGTTAGCTCAATGAGCTCAAATCCTACCTTAAAAGGATCTTGGTGTGCCAAGAATTCCAACAGATACAGCCCTGTAATTGCTGGGCCAGTTATGTCAAAATTTAAAAGAGAGAGCAAGAGAATTTGGACCAAATAAAATCTAGATAATCGAATTGGCTGAACAAGCTATTCCAACTTCCAACTCTTACATTAATATTTCCCACATCAAGTTTTGCTCTTCACCAAAATAGGGAAACTTCCAACCTGTTCGTTAAACAGTAACAACCGTCTGGTTACTTCCAAAGGTATGATCATGTTTGAGTGCGAAGCTTGCTTGACAACAGAGTATTAGTTTAGAGCATTTCCAACAGCTTCCCCATTTTACAATTTTTTTCCATTTTAGGGAATATGGAGCCATTTTTTACTACAATAGTTTCCTCATCCTATTCTCTAAAATGGGGAATGAGATGAAAGAGAAAATCTCATTTCCTATTTCTGCAGAAACTCCAAAAATTTTTGGGGAATGAAAAATAACATTATCTCTTTCTTGTAAAGGTTGTCTCATTTATTATTCACAACAATTAATTTATAATTTTATTTTCTTTAAAATTTCTTATCGAAATATAAAATTTTTATATGAAAATGGTATCTTAAAGATTAAATTTTATAAATTCAATTTTTTTAAAAAATTATAGTGCAAATTAATATGAATATTTTTAAGTCAGACTTTAGTTAAAAAATTTTAAATAGTCATTTTTTGTGAAACAAAGGTAGTAAATTTTTATATTTTGCACAATATTTAATTATACAAAAATTATTTCATATTTTTTTTCAAAAATTCTTATAGAATTATACTCCCTCCGTCCCATATATTTTGCTCCATTTTCCTTTTTGGGTAGTCCCAAAACAATTGCACCATTTCCTTTTTAAGTAATTTTTTACATTTCATTTCTTATTATATCCCTCATTTGCCAATCTTCTCTCTCTCTCTCTCTCTCTCGCCTTCACCGATTTCCATTCTCTCTCCCTCCGGCGTGGTTCCACTGTGAATCGGCGACGAGGCGATGAAAGCTCGATCGACGGAGGTGATCGACGACGAATGCGCAAAAGACTGAGGTGCGACCGATAGATGCCGAGAGGACGACGCGAACGAGGCTGGTGAATCGAGAACTAGGTGATGCTAATTGGTGACGATGGTGACACGAATCAACATAAATCAAGGCCGGATGACAGGGATTGACTCGAATTCAGGCCAGAGGGGAGGTCGGAGAGAAGCAAGGCACGATGAGCGAGATCGGGGAGAGAAGTGAGAATCGTGCGAGATGGGAGCAAAGCGAGGCAAGGTGATGAGCGGCGGCGAGACGAGGAGCGGCGGCAAAGGAGGGAGGAGCGATTATAAGACGAGGGGCGACGGTAAGACAAGAAGCGGCGGCAAAGGGTGATTTGGAAAGGGGTCCGGCAGAGAGACAGAGGGAGGCAACTTGGGTTGGCGAGTAGGAACAAGCGGCTTTAGTGTCGGCGCAGAGGGGCGACCAGGGACAGGCGAATCAGTGCGGCCGACGAGAATCGAGGCCAGAGGGGAGACGAGAATGGAGGCTGTGGCAGAGACGTGGGGTTGGAGGGGCAAAATTGAAAAACGTTCAAAAAACAGAACCCTTCCTAAAACTACGTGCGTAGTGAATTGGAGCAAAATTAACGGAACGGAGGAAGTAATTTTTTTTATGAAAATTAAGCCTAAAGACTATTTTATAAACATAATTTTTAAAATTTTTTATAATATAAATATATTTAAGTCAAATTTTAGTAAAAAAAATGTAAAATAGTCATTCTTTGTAAAATAGAAGGAGTAATTTTTTTTAATTTTTAATAATATTTAATTATAAAATAATTAATCTAGTCATTAATTTGAATTTGCTTTAAATCCATAATATTTAATTGCTATGTAATAAATACAAAATTCTACAAAATAGGAAAGCTGTTGGAGTTTAAGCAAAAAAATTATAGAGATTTTACTTTTTACTTCCCCATCTTATAGAAATTTTGGAGAAGCTGTTGCAGATGCTCTTATCACAATAAGTTTACCGGAATGAGCTAATATAAAGAGCCCACAATTTTTCTTTTTGGTACATATGAGAGGCCAGGGTGGGGGAGGGTTGAATCCTGGATTCCAGATTAATAACTTCGAAGCTTGGACTGCTAAGCCAATGATTGAGACTACTTTTCATTGACCATATTCAAACTGAAGTCCCAAAGTTTTTTGGCCAACTCTGCATCCCTTCCATGTTTATTTGCCTTTGCAATATTACAATCCGCAAAATATTCGCCAGTAACTCCCTTCACACCAGGATGTAATGCCACATAGCATGTTGTAGCAGCCCCCTATATAAAATCATGAGAGTCATAAATTGCACAGGATCAAAATAACCCTTACAAACTCAAAATTGGCTAGAGATTCGCATTTGCTGTGAAAGACTGACAAAAAGTTATGCACCTGCTGAACATTCTTAAATAGAAATCGTCCAAATATGTTGACAAACCCTAGAACAAGCCAATATAAGAGTTAGCAAGAGTGAAGGGATGCACTTTTTGACAAAGCTTTCAAGCATTTCAGGTGTAGTTGGATCCAATAGTTTTATGGAATGGCATATCCAGAATGAATCCAGGCTGATGATTGCATGCATAACATAACATGATTACCTTCAACAATTCTGCTGTACCGAAACAGACTGGTGACAATTGCCCCAGGATGAACAGAATTGACAGTTATATCCACACCTTCTTCCTGCTTAGGATCAAAGGAAATATAAGCACAATTTATGCAGATCCTAATAAACAAGAGTAGGATGATACAATTGCCAAAAAACTTTCTAGTATCACATGAAATAATGAAACGCAGGATGCACCGTCACAAAGGTAACACATTCGAGAATTGCAAAAGCTGTTCTGCTCATATGCTTCAAGGAAGAGGAAATCTCCTTAGTATTCCATTAGAAGGAAAGTTTAGTTCTCCTGGTTTGCAGCTTAGTTTAGAGTTTTTTAAAGTTGATATTTTGCAGAAAGTAATAATATAATATAACAGTACAAAGTACAACTGAACACATAAAGGCCTCTTCACCTTAAAACTTCAAAGGACTGCAATTTGGAATTGGTCTACAAGATTGTTAGCAGCAAGACATGGTTCAAGATTAAAAACTTGTAGTCCTTGCCTTGGGGACCGTCTGCCATCTCCTAACAAAAGCTATTGAATCCATTCATCAAATGTTCATGCTATGGAGAAAGGGCCACAAACCTTCAGACGCCTTGCAAGTTCCTTTGCATGCAAAATATTAGCAAGCTTCGACTGACCGTATGCACAAAAAATGCTATACCTGCATATTGACTTATCCAGTCATAATGATATTAAAATAGCATTTCTCTACTTGATGATTTCCGAACAACCAGAGTGTGTTTTAGTTTAAGTACATGCAGTGAATTGAAACCTAAAATTGATCTTTTTTAATAAAATTGATGGATCTAATATGTTTCAGAATATTATTGAAGCATATCTATTTTTGTAACATTATCATCTCATTCAATCAATCAATTACCTAAGCCTTAGACCCAACTAGTTGGGTCCGCTACATGAATCCCGTGTCTCCAATCAACTTGGTTGGTCGCAAGCTCCTCTGATAGGCCTAGCAAGGTAAAATCTTTTTGTACTAAATAATCCCAAGTAAGTTCAGGTGTCCCATTAGCTTTTTTTACCCTCACCTACAGCTATCCTACCACTCTTACTCATTGTCACATCTATTGGTCTCCTTTGAATGTGATCAAACCATCTAAGGCAACCTCCTTTATTTCATCCATTTACCATGTTTCTAATGTTTTCATTTCTAGTTCTGTTTCATCCATTTACCATGCTTCTAATGTTTTTCATTTCTAATTCTATCCATTACCATGCTTTAATGTTACATTATCATACCATTAATTTATAAATTTGATCATGTAAGAGTTATCACATTCCCAAGTAGTTACAAGCCAGGCACATGTTTACCACTTCTCACCAACAAATGCAACTCCATTCAACTTTCAGCTCAGCTAAGCTCTACTCCTGATTGGATGTTCATATTTCTTTTTCTCTATAGGGGGAAGGGGGTGTGTGGTTGGTTTAGGCTTCACTACCAATTACAGCATATAAGATCCAGTTCAGCAATCAGATTATAATGTTGATAGCAGGAAAGATGATATCCAAGTGCCTATCATGAAAACAATCTACAAACAAACAGTTGGTTTTAATTGTCCCTATTGCTGTTACTGAGTTTCCGGCATGAGAAACTAAAATGTGGCATCCCAAACAACTGCTTTTGTCACACCAGGGATTTTAATTTTCACAGAGGAACGAGCTTAATTAACCTTGAAGTTGATTGGTGAGGCTGCTCTGGAATAATTATAGTTTCATAGTGTATGATTCTATGAATTATTGAGATTGTAGCTAAGTTTAGATTTAGTCACCTTAGTGGCTTAATTGATTGATTCTTGAAGAAGTGAGGCCAGGTACTAATTTGTAAGCAATCAAGATATATTGGATTATGTTGTGAACAAAGAGGAGAATAAGGAGCTTCTTGGGCAGAAATAAAAAAGAATGATCTTAATTGGAAGTAATCAAAGAAGAGAAGGATTGGACTTTGAATTTGAATCCCATGCATTCTCCTGCTTGGACAACACACAGTTGACCCAATTTAAATCTAATTAATTTAGGATTCTGGTTTTGATAAACATGAATGAAACATTGCCGGATTTTGATAGGCTGTAGCAGTTTGCCTTTGATTTCAGTAGCAGTTGGTCTCGGGTTGGTTGGATAAGATGATTACTTCTTCTTTAGGCCATGCCATTGCTGGCCTGAATCGTGGTTCCTGATTCCAGGAATTTACAGAGGGTTATGAGAAGGTTGATTACTTGGTTGATTGGTGGTGGTGAAGCTCGGGCTATATGAAGAGGAATGATTTCTTCATGGTCAAGTTAGGAAACAATGTAAGGACTTCACAGCAAGGATTTACAGGTAAGGGACTTAACCTCTCCTGGTAGTTTTATAAATGCTATGATGTTTTGTACTCATGCATGTTATCCAAGAGGTAGGAAAGCCATGTGACATTGATTGTTTTGAATGATCATGGTTTTCCTGTAGGGGATGCTGAACATAACAAAAGGCCAGAGAGGCTGAACTAGCTTAATTCAAGGAATTAAGTGTTGTCCGGAATAGGCAAGCAATAGGCATTAGGTGCATCCGGAGATTGACTGACTATGGTACCTTCTGGATGACTGAACCTGTTCTGGACTTGAGCTATGTGGACTGACTGACACTGATGCTTGCTGAACTGTAATTTCAGTTTGTTTGTTGTGCTTCTTATTACTGTTCCTGTTGTTTCATTGTTCTATTGTTTGCTGATTGAATGTTTAGGTAGTTCTGCTCTGTTTGCTTTTGTTGTTTTTTGGTTTCTTTTGCAGGTCACTACTGTTTACTTATCATTCTGGTTAATTATGAGCAGAGTTGTTCCTTGCTGAATTTTCAAAGAAAACTTACCCTTCTGAATTATTGCAGGACTGATTAAGAGCTACATTGTACATTTACTGGTTTCTAGCTCTTTCTGATAACTTTCAGGTATTACTTTCCATTTTTGTTGTGTTAAGTTGAACAAACTTTCTGGATTAGGCACTCACAGCAAACTGAAACTAACTGAACTAATCTAAATGAGTGTAGTTAGCTGCTGTGGCTGGTCAGGTGACGGTCATCAGAGTTGGATTCTCTTCTGGATAGGAGCTTATAGAAGCAAGTCTTGGACATGGGTTTCTGAACCCTAGTACCTGGGTTCTGTAGTTGCTCAGACTTGAGCTAGGAATCAACAACTAGTTTAGGGTTCTGCACTTCTGCCGTAGGACTGATTCTGAAACTAATGTTTATTGTATTCAAACAAGGACCATTTCTGTTCAAGTAGCTAGTTGGAGCTTCTTGAATAAGAATCTGTTCTGTAATCTTTTCCTTTCATGACTTCAAGTTCCATGGAAGTTTTGAATTTAGTTTCAGACTTGCAGAGTAAAACTGCCAAAGTGTATGAATGTCTGACCTTGCTTTCAGTTTTGATCTGAAACCTTTCTTACAAGTCTGGTTTTATAAATGAAACGTGTTGGAATGTTCAAAACTGGTTATTAAGTGAAACTCTGGATTTTGGTCAAACTACTGAATCTCTACAGGCAGTTTCTGTTAACTGGGGTTTAAATGACAACATTGTTTTGCTAGCGTGCAAAGGACTGTTTTGTTTTGATTCTAAAATCTCAAATGGTATATCTGACCTGTACATGGGAGTTCCACAAGGAGTATCTTTGATTTCCCTTATAACTGATTACAAAACCTACTGTTTACACACATGAACTGAGCTAATTGAACTAAATAATTGGACAAATCTTTGTCTGTAAGCCTTTGTGTTATCCGTGTGTGAGTAAGTGGGGTGTGACAGCTTTGACCATCTTCATCCCAGGACAAACAAGTCTCTCCCAGGACTGGCCATATCCAATTTCAGGTTGTTTTGCTTGCTAATAATTCAAGCATATTAAGAGAAATTCTCACACATTATTCAGAGTTGTAGTGTGCATTACCCTGATGGATCATTAATCTGATCAAATCGAATTCCTACATGGTAGGATAACCGATGACCTTGTGATGAGACATTCACAATTCTTCCTTCTCTTTTACTTTCATGTGCAGTCTTCTTCATGGTGTCCAACAAGAGATTTGTCAACAGGAAATGACCTGCAGAAAGCTAGGATTGAATCCTCGCTATCAATCTGAGAGGAAGCAAAATGTGCTTTTTCTCTTCATTGTGAAGGATTATCAGACACACTGATTGTCATGGTTAAGATTTATAAGGAGAGGATGACAGTGGCTGTAGAGAGTTTCAGACAGCACACAGAAGAATTTCATCAGGCATTTTACTAGCAAATAACAAATGCTTTTAGAAATTAAAAAGAATCTATTAAGACCACAAAAAATCTCAACCCATGCTTCAAATGTGTTGGGGGTTTCTAGGCTTTCATGACACCTGGACATCACTAGTGCATAAAAATACTGACTGAGAGAGATCATACAAATGCATGGGGCATACCCAAGTGATTTGTTGCAAACTGAAGTTCTATATTGTCCTTGGAAAGTGTAAATGCTCTCATTACCCCGGCATTGTTGCTGCATAGAAGAACTGGTCTTAGATGGGCATAGCTAAATATAAATTCAGTATAGAGAAATGACGAGAATAACAGATCTCATATAGATAGGACCATTTGTAGAAGTTCAAAATATCGTCTTTTACTTACATAATAAGGTTAAGAGGATGACCAGAGGAATTAAAGTCTGTTGCAAACTTTCTTACAGATGCCATTGAGCTAAGATCCAACTCCATTATTTCCACCTTAGCATGAGGGATTTCCTCAAGTATTGCATCTTTGACATCTCTTCCAGCAACCATATTCCTGACCCCCATTACCACATGGACTCCACGCAGAGCAAGAACACGCGCAGTTTCAGTCCCAATGCCACTTGAGGCTCCTACAGACATTGCAACCATGACAGAAAAGTTACCATTTCATGTACGACCACTAAAACAACAAGAATAATTTTACAGAACATACAATCAGATGAAATGGGGCAAAGATAGCTTTCCTAATCCACATATTTAACAAGGCTTCCAACATTCACTGGAACAGAAGAAAAAATACTGTTCAATACCTGACAGAAACAGATAGACAAAGAAAGCATATGATCCAGTATATATGTGCAAAAGGAAACAGTACGAACAAACCTTTCACAAAGTTAACCGACATCTCTTTAGTACACAAAAAGGTTAGTCTCTTTAACTGTTCTACACAAAAAAGAAAAAAAAAATGAAATTCAAGCGGACTTGTGCTAGGAAAAATTACACTATCTCAACAATAACTAAGAGAATAACGAGAAGAAGTGCAGAACATGACTTGTCAGCTTACCAGCTCTCAATCTTCAGTAGAGACATTCGATACTGAACCAAAACTAACGACATTAGACCAGCATCCAGACGATGAAATACCAAAACTTATGACTAATCATTCCAGAACATAAGGAGCATAGGGTGTAGACAAATTATTGTCATAAATAAGTAGAAAAAAGAGATAAGCATGTAAGAAAACAAATTACCAGTGACAATGGCAGTGAGACCAGTGCCATCAATACCACGAGTAACATCCTCGGCGGTGGAAGATGAGTCGAACCCAAATGGCCCCTTCCTCCTAAACGGCCACATCTCCGCCCAACGCACACGAATTCTCTTTCTTTCAGTCTCTTGGAAATTTCCAAGTCTCCAGTGGGCAAAGAGTCAAACTCAACGCGGCAAAGCCGAACTCTTTCAGCATTTAGAAACCTGCAGCTGCTCGCCAGAAAAGAAAACTGATGGGACTACCAGTCTACCATGTAACAATTCGATAAGGAGAAGGAGTAGAAGCAAGTAATGTACGTGCACGAGCAACACGAGCGCGCGGTTATCCCAGTCCTTATAATGGAGTAGCTTGCTCTGTTCCTATTCCAAACTTATCCTCAGCCCGTCTTAAATTAATCCACTTAATAATTCTTTAAAGAAAAGGCAACTTAATCTAATTATTTTTATTTTTTGCATGATTTTTTTTAACTTGAACCAATTTTTATATTTTTTTATTTGAATCAATTTTATCTAAAAACCAAAATTTATGTAAGTGTAATAGTTCATTAAAATTAAAATGTTTATGATGTTATTAATTTTTTATGTTTTTTTTATTTTTCAGGCATTAAAAAATATTTTTCACAAAAAAAAGGAAATTGCTTGTAAATAATCATCTTATATTAAAATTGTAAAATAAACTCACCTTTCCTCAAACTGCCAAAATCAATGCCTCACATCATTTTTTTCCATCTTTTTTTTTTATGCAACTGTCAAATTCAACTACTTTCTGGACAATAATATTTGTTCATGTTATCCGAAGAAAATATCCCAATTGTCCTTCTCCCAAATTTAATGCTGCGTACAAACATTGTCTCTAATGAACCACTTTCAAGACACAATCCATCATCTTGATGGACACTTTTGAGCCCCCATCAACATTTTCACAACTTAAATGAGTCATAAATAGACTTTGTTGCTAGATATTTTCCTTCACAAGTACACACAAAATAAGGCCCAAAGGCACTTTTGATTCGTTAACTCGTTTGACCTAGATACTTTACCTCTAAACTATGACTCGGTCCAACCCACTCCCTGAACTTACAAAAATTGGATACTTTACCCTTTATATGTCACGTACTTATCACGTGATATCATGAAACAAATGTCATTTAACTCCACAATATAAATGTTCTCTATGTTGCTTTTGGAGCTTTATTCATCTCTCACCAAGTCCAGATCTTGGATGGCATCAACTTATACTTCATTCTCTGCTTCACCATCGACACGGGCCCCTCGGTGCTGCTCAATAATGCACCTTCTTGCCATACTAGATCAAATGTCATATCTAGCAATAAATGCCATAACTCTAATGTCAAAGTCCTTTCTAGCACCAAATGTCAATTATCAAACCAAATATTGAAGATTGTCTCATAAAAGTCGAGAATGCAGAATATTTTATCTGGTGATTTCTTGCTCTATTGACATTTTTTGCAAACCCAAACTGAGTCAAAACAATCTCTTTAGAAATTTCCAAGAAGCAAGACTCATGAATCGATAATGAGGTCAAGATTATTGAACATAAAAAACCCACTTGCCATACAACAGACTTGATGGCAATGTGAATCCAATTCTTGATCTTTGCTACCATGGAACCTCGCTGGAACCTAGAAACGGACACATTAGCCTCATGCCTTGATGACTCCTCCTCCTAATCATTGTTGAAACCCAAGACACTTAACCAGGAAAGGATCAAGGAGTGGTTGGGAGACCAATTTAGAGTTGAGATAAGTCTTGATTCGACTTGAAAATCTAGTAGAACTTGTTCAGCTGCTTCATAGCCATCTACCTCAAATTTTGGGCTCTCATTAGCTTCTTACTGTCTAAATTCAGCTAGACTAGGACAAGTAGTGTTTCAGAATAGAGCATGAATCTCAGTTATAGAGTTAAAAGGATTTTTATTTCCAAGATATGATGTGATGAACATGAGACGCATAAGGGGTAAAGTGTCCTATTTTTGTAAGTATAGTGGGTAAGTTGGACCAAGTTACAGTTTAGGCGCTAAAGCATCTGGGGCACACGAGTTTAGGGACCAAAAGAGGTTTTAGGCCCACAAAATAACAAAACACCCTAACCGTGCTTTTGTCTCAGCCCACTAATTCTCTCGTGGGGCATGATTAAAAATAAAAAGAGGATACCGGCCCAGTTTTATTTGAATGGGTGAGATCCAAGAGGCAACAGGTAGCACCGTCGTTGACGCGGCTCGTTTAGTCAGACGAAGCAATCAGAATTGGGCCACGACGAAGGCATTTTGACTCGCACACCGTTCTGGACCGGCCCAACCCAAAACAGCCTACGTTGTCTATATTTATTTCAACGCACAATGGAAGCTTTCTTGATCGATCATCGCCATTCGCCACCCCGTTCCTCCTCCGTCCTTTCCTTCTCTTCCACATCGCCTCTTGTCGCCCTTTTCCCTCATAAAGCTCCGACCAACACGGACCCTCATCATTCTCAGATCGACGACATGCCACACTCATGTTTCTGGTGCCCTCTTCGCCACAACAACACCCGCAACTTGTGCCTTGCTTGACTGCCTCCCACTGTCCACAATTTCCCCACCGTCTTGCTCTCTTCCTGACCGTACACCAGCGGCCACGACCTGACGGAGATCTGCGCCCCGAATATCCCCAATCCGACAGGTACGGCCATGGAGAAGCTAGGGCTCTTTCTCTATCAATTTTGAAATTCGTTGTGCCTTTCTTGAATTGCTTTTTGCATGAGTCTGGCCTTGTCTCTTTCGGTGCGTTGCGTCCGATCGGGGTTGGATCTCCCTATCTGAGAATTGCGTCAGGACTACACTCCCTTGCCATTTCCAAAGAAATGTTTTAGATGTCTAGGTTGAATTTTCTTTTCCTTTCTTGTTGTTGCAACTATGAGCCTGGAGAGATAGAGCAACAGGTTTGGAATCTATAATTTTGTTTCTGGAGAAGGAAAAGGAGGACGTGGACCTATGATGTAAAACAAATCCGAATGCCAAATTTTGGGGGTAGGTGAATATGTCTTGCAAGAATGGGAATTCAGCCAATCTTTCCCACTGTACTAAAAAAAAAGGACTCTTTTCTTGTATTTTCTTGTTTATTGGCACACGTGTAGCAGAACCTAATCCTCGTTATCCCAAGTTCATTTCTTTTCTTATTGTTCTTTATTTTGTTTCTCAAAAGAATTCGCACATAAACTTACGTATGTATTATATCTCTTTCTTAAAGAATTTCTCCATGGATTACCAAGACCAGTTGGTCCCTGGAGCACTTAAAGATGTCTTTATTTTCTATAGTTTTCGTGAACAAATAAGGTATCAATTGTTAGGTGAATAATGAATATTCAATTGCACTCATGTGATTAGCAAGTTCGGCTTTTGATAATGTATCTGTAGCGATGGCAATTAAGTCTTGGAAGTGCTCCCTGGTAGCTATAGTAGAAAAGTACATCTTTCCAAGTGCAATGTCTGATTGTTGTTTGAGTTATATGTTTGGATGGGTATTCTCGCGTACTTGAGTTAATCATCAATTTTCTGCATTCTCATGTCTGTATATTGTGTTTCCTGGAATGCATGTGGTTGGGCAATTAAGCTTGACTTTTTTTTTTTTTTTTTTTTTTTCTAAATTTAACATTTTATAACTGTGAAGATCATACTAACTTAGTTTATCTCAGCAGATATTCCTGGTAATTGAGATGTCTACAAAATGCATTATGCAGTTGATTTTTATTTATAGAGTATTCTTTGGCTGGATTGATTGCTTGACTAGCAAGTTGTGTAGGCTTACATGTATTCTGATGCAGTGAAATCTTTATTAGGGGCAAAGCCATTGCCTGTTTAAATGCCGGTTGCAAAACTCAAGGCTGCGGATTCCACAGATGTGTTGAAATCAGAGGAGCCCAACGATTCTTTGGACACTTTCATTAGACAAGCAATTGGAAAAGAGCCTTTCTTCTCTTTCTCAAGACCTGGTGAGAGTCCAGTACAGTGGATCCAGTTACTCCATGCTTTAGATCAGCAAGGTATTTTGAAGAGTTTTGATTTTTCAAAATGCAAAAACGTTCTGGTATAGGAGAAGGCACTATAAAACCTTATTCCAGCCATAATTAAAATTCTGACCCTGAAGTGAAAAAGCTTTAGCAGAATGAAAATATGTTTTGTGTAGCAGACCAAAACTAGTTTGGTTAAGGTGTAGTTAATTGATTGAAGTGCAAAAGCTTTCCAGTTAGTTTTGTTGTGTTCAACAAATGACTAAAGCAGTGTTCTTCACTTGGAAAGATGTTTGAAGAGTATTCTGATCACTGTTCCTTCTTTTTTTAGCTTTTTTAGGGGAATTTTTAACCAATTTTTCTATTCCTTTTTTTTTTAGTTATCCTATTTTTCTTTTTGTGTAAATAGGAGCATCGTCTGATCATCATCTTCTTCTGTGCTCTCATTTCAATGTGGTTTTTTATGGGAGGTGGCTTTATTTTTTGAGCTATTGCTGGAAGTATTGAAGTTGCGGTCTGAGGTTCTTGTTAATCTTTACCACAATAAGAATGAAAATAGAAACATTTTCTGGTATTATTTTGGATAGTTAAAATCATTGCATTTAAGATGCTTTTGTTATATGAGAATAACAGTAGAATACTTTTCTTTTCTGGATTACTAGGTTCTCTCAGTATAGCAGAATTGGTTTAACAGTCTGGATTATTTGTCCTCTAAAGAGTCATTTCAAACTATATTAGTAGAAATGTTTTTAAATAAAAATGTTTTGTGATGGAAAATGTGTTGTGATTACATCTTCATTTTTTCGTTAAACCCTGTTTTCGTGATTCAGGTGTTCCAGGTTGGCCTTTGCTCACTCCTTTGAAGATTCAGATGCAGAAGTGTGACAAGTGTTCTCGAGAATTTTGTTCACCCATTAACTATAGGAGGCATATACGTGTGCACCATAGGCTGAAAAAGCTTGATAAGGTTCAGTCACCCTCTTATGAATGTGATATTATTGTTCCTATGTATGAATATTTAATGTGAAAAATTTTGTTCATATTGTAGGATTCTTTGAAAAATAGGGATTTGTTAAGTGCGTATTGGGATAAGGTAAAACTCTCTTTTTATTTTATGATTTGCATTTTTACACACAATGTGGACACACTTAAGCACAATGCATATAGATGTATGCTGATGACTTTGTTTGGTTCGCTTTCTCATTGCAATATTCTCCACAGCTCTCAATGGATGAGGCAAAAGAAGTTGTATCATTCAAGGATTTAGCATTGGAGGTAATTGTCAAGTTTCTTTCCCATTCATGTTACTCCTTCCATGCTGGAAGCAAAAACACTTATATTTAGTATGTTTTGCCGCATCACCAGATCTAGTGTTCATGGCCATTTCACTTACTCATTGCATATGCACTATCGATAATGGTTTACATATCGTGGGAAGAGCTGGAAAAACATGGTGCAATTATATGTTTATGGTATTTATTTCATGACAAATTTTGAAGTTTTTTCTGGGATGCCGGGGCATTAAATTTTATGATTGTAGGGCCTTCAGTTTCAAGGCTATATTGTGATTTTTTCTTGGGGTGGGATGTGTTGCATAGCCTTAATGTAATTCTGTTGTGAAAATGGTTCCTTGTTCATCTTCTTATAAGTTGGTTATAATTTCAGGTGTACTTCAGCAGATTAACCTTGAAGGAACTCTATGTTTCATTACTTTCGAGCTTAATGTATAAAATCAATTGTTATTACAGTTCTGGTTTACTAATTACCATACAATGTTTACAGGAAGTTCCTGGATCTTCCTTAATAAAGGCCTTGACTACACTTGTCAGGCAACCGGTATTTTCTGCCTTGCCACAAGTTTGCCTGAGGGCTGGTTCAGCCATTTTGGTAAGTGACAATATGATCTTTTATATAGGAAGTTTTATAGTTTGTATTACATATTTTTAGACAATGAAATAAAAAGAAAGAAATTAACACATTTTTTATAAGGGTTTACACACCCTTGGTGCTCCTTCAATTTTATATTATTCTACTTTTCTTATCAAAGAGAAGAAAAACATATTTTTATACAGTGTTTTAAATATTACAGGATATCATCCAAGCTAGGCCTTCAAGATTCCCTATAACTTCTGAAGAGTTGTTCAGTGTCCTTGATGATGCCAGTGAAAAGACATTCCTTTGTGGTAATGCTATATCAATTCAGAAGTTTATTTTTGATGGGGAAGCGGGAAGAATTGGTCTTGAAACAAAGAATCTAGTTGCTTGTGCTAGCTTCATGCTGGAACAGAAACTGGTACTTTATGCTCTTTACTGTTTTTACCTTTTCTGGAATCCTTTGCCTTGGACTTCTTTCACTCTTGAATATGCTGTTTGGTTTCTCTGGGAACATCTAACAATGAGGAAGTTAAGTTGGTAATTGCAACAATTGTGTTTGAACTTTTGGCATCACTTCCTTTAGCAGTTTGCCTCTAATCAATACTTTTTTTTGGGCACAGGTTAAAGCTTGGCTTGCTGACAAGGATGCTGAAGCTTTGAGGTGCCAGAAGCTACTGGTGGAGGAGGAAGAAGCTGCTCAGAGGAGGTATATAGTGCAAATCATAGACCTGGAGAGTAATATTTTTTGGAGTTATCATGTACAAAATGTGCAAGATAACTGAGTATAAGAATTACTAAATCAAAATCATACAGATGATTACAATCACATATAGATTAGTCCAACATTGGTGCATAGCATCTGAGAATTGTAATTTTATATAATGTTTGGAAGCAATTCTGTTACAGCCTTCCATTTGTACTCTGTGAGTGGGTACAGTTGGAGGAAAGCAAGTAGCTTCACAGTATTCAGTTGTATGTGCTTTTTAGCATTACTGAGGTAATTTAGACTTACCTATGTATTTCAATAAACGGGGAATGTTCAGAACCTTCATTGTCTCAAACATTGTCTTAACAAACATAACAAAATTAACCTGAATTCTTTCCTATATATGAGGATAGTCTGTACCATACTGGAGTGTTCAATAGCAATATGTTACACTGATATTATTCAGTGAGCAAAATGTTGAGACATTCATGTAGGAGGCATGATGCAATTAACCAACAACTGTGCATGCTGGTCGTGGAAGAAATTTGCAGCTTTCTTGTTGTGGTTATGGGTCTTGGGTAAAGTCCTGATAACATGTTGATAATAATTTCTGCCTTTAGTTCAGATGGTGGATTGAGTCCATTTGCATAAGTTTTAGGTTTGATCTTATCAGAAAATTCTGCTTAGAAGTTGTAGCCCTTCACCTGTAGTTTCCTGATATTTGAACGTGAAAAAACCTGTAATGCCTTTGAATTCCGCTAATCTGACCATTTATTGAGAATTAAGATCTCGCTCGTCAAATAATTGATAATTTGATTTCTTGAATCTTCCACCATAGGCAGGCTGAGCTATTGGAACGGAAGAGGCAGAAAAAGCTCAGGCAGAAAGAGCAGAAGACAAAAGAACAAAGACATGATGAGAATCCTGAAGTTAAGGAAAGTGTGCATGATGGGCTGGAAGCTACTTCTCCTGCCGAAACATCTAGTCCTTTAGCTGCATCTGATACTGAGATGCAAAATCCAGATGTGTCCGACGAGTTTCTGTCATCCACTGAACCCGTCCTTTCTCAGAATGATGATGGTGACGTTGAGTATGAATTTCAAACTGTGGCTAGCAATGGGTATGAAGACTCAAGGAGTGCTCAAAATATTGAACGGCGGAAGGTGCATGGTGGACAAAGGCATTTAGTTGCTCGATGGCAGGCACCTTCTAAATCCGAGAGAGGGATCTCAAATGGTTTTCATGCCAGTCAGAATTCTCATGCATCCAAGTATGGAGCTATACAGAGGCATGGATCAACCAGAGAAAGGGTTGCTCCTCTAGGCATTGGCAACAAAATGTGGAGCCGAAAACCTAAACTACTTAATGATGTTGAGTGCATAAGAACTGGAGCACAGAAAGAAGTAATATATCAACAAGATGAAGATAAGATTCATGAGGTTTTGATTGGTTCTATTTCTGTCACTCTTGAACGTGGAAGCCATCACGAGAGCAAGAATGCTGGTGAAACTAGAGATACATGTAATTCAGATGATCATATAGCAAAGGACAACATTCAGGCAATGAACAGAAAACCGGATTCTTCTCAATATAGTGCAAATGGCTTGATGGTGAAGTTCTGGAGGCCAATTAGTCGAAATGGATGTAAAAATTCTTTATCAAACCAGAGCAGTAGGGAATCGGAACCAGAAGTGACTGCTGAAAATGGTGGAGATCCAACTACCTCGGGTGGTGGCTATGTAAGGTCTATGGAGGATAGTAGAGGTGGAGTGATTGACATCCCCTCATCCGTGGAAAAGAGTGCTTTTCCAGAGAGCATGCCATTCGACAGCCAAGCTGCGAAAGAATTTCTTGCACAGAGTAAGTAGGCCAGCTAATTTTACACGTCTGGTTGACTTCTCTTAATGCCCACTATTGTTTCTGAATTTGCTTGAGGGCTTCTGAACATTTTGATTTTTCTCAGGGTGGAAGGAGGCCATTGTATCAGAGCACGTGAAACTAGTATTATCCCCAGACTTGGATGCTTCAGGGCAATCGGAGGTGAAAGATGGATCTAATCCGTTGAAACCCCAAATTCTTAACAATATAGAACATGGGATGGTTAAGGTGGGTAATTCGCACGAGGCTTCTACTGTAGGACTTGCTAGAGGTAAGTTCAGACCAAAGCCTGAAAGGGGTGTGAAGATCAAGTACATACCTAAGCAAAGAAGCGTCACCTAGTAATAGAAGATACCGCATATATTGTTGATTAAAACATTTGCAATTGCACAGGTGCCAGCGATTTTGATGTTCTTACCAGAGATTCCAGTTTTACTAGTGTCTTCTGTCTGGAAAGAAAAGACGAGTGATAAAATTTTGGCAGGAAGGGTGTCACAATTTTTGTATGAAGTGGCAGTATAGCTATAGCATATGACTGGTAGAGGAATTTTTTTTTTTTTTTGGTTGCTTTCGAGAGCAGTTTTCAAATTCTTTCTGTAATAAACTTCGGGCTTAGTTATTGAAAAGGATGTTTTTGTCTTTTCCTCTCAGAATTAACATGAACCTGTTCCACGGCTTTTGGCTGTACTTTTTTTTTTTTTTTTTTTTTTTTTTTTTTTTTTTTTTTTTTTTTTTTTTTTTTTTTTTTTTTTTTTTTTTTTTTTTTTTTTTTTTTTTTTTTTTTTTTTTTTTTTTTTTTTTTTTTTTTTTTTTTTTTTTTTTTTTTTTTTTTTTTTTTTTTTTTTTTTTTTTTTTTTTTTTTTTTTTTTTTTTTTTTTTTTTTTTTTTTTTTTTTTTTTTTTTTTTTTTTTTTTTTTTTTTTTTTTTTTTTTTTTTTTTTTTTTTTTTTTTTTTTTTTTTTTTTTTTTTTTTTTTTTTTTTTTTTTTTTTTTTTTTTTTTTTTTTTTTTTTTTTTTTTTTTTTTTTTTTTTTTTTTTTTTTTTTTTTTTTTTTTTTTTTTTTTTTTTTTTTTTTTTTTTTTTTTTTTTTTTACCTTGAATGAAAATTTTGCCATAAAAAAGTTAAAACTTGAAGAAGAAACAAGACAAGAGGCGCTCAAAAACATCTGCATCCTCTCCAAACTGTTGAACGAGGGAAAGTGCAGTAATTCTTCAAGACAATAGGATAACCTTCCCCGTACACGAGGACGAACCTTCCTCCATAATTTCGTTATTAAGCAAAATAAAGTTGGAAATCTAACCCATCGTATGAATTACAACACCCCAACCGACACTACACTTCATCAGCAAGCCATAACAAACAAATACAACTTGAAAAATTGAATCTTCTTCCTTTGCTCACGGTCCATTGGAAGTTTTATCCTATTGGTGGCGAGAGTCTGGAACAAGACCTGAAGAAAACAAAAATTTTCCAGGAGCCTTTGTCTCCTCTTAAAGCTCAACATCCTGATGGAATGGAACATACACAACGTGAACAGTGGCCATGGCCGAAGGTAGAACGAACGAACAAATGCACTCATCCACTCTTCAGTTCAGCGCAGCGCTGAGAATGTCTTGTGAGCAACCGGCTTGTTATAATTCAAGCTTTTGCATATCCTGAAAAATGAGAAGTCCATCTCTGTTCATTATCTTGTGTCAAAGCCTGCATGCGCAAATCAATATTGCCTTAGTTGCTGATGTTTCTTTCTTGCTTATTTTGTTTTCAGGTAAAGGAATTTGGGGGATTATTCCCTCCCAACAACCTGATCCAAATATTAAAACCAGAGTTCCCAAGAAACGAAGCATACGTTTCCTAATGTCATTCTAACACAAGAAAATGCCCATTTTTGGTCATCTGACAAGACACGTTATCAACATTCTCCAGGAGCAACTCTCTGACGGGGGGAAAAATAAGGGTCTAGAGTAACAAGGAACAGAGTTTGCGTACTTGTAAACCGTTGCATTGACCCATTGCCAGTCATAGAGATAGGCACAAATCTTCTATCCCGGCCTATTGACAAAATCTCTTGCATTCTTTCTGGCCAGTCAGAATTCAATCTTCGGGCAAAGTCCTCCACTTCCCTAAACATACCAATTCATTGATTAATAAACACACCTACATGATCGCTATTTCTATAATAACAATAATAATAATAATAATAATAATAATAATAATAAAAGCCTTTCAGGTGAGAGACTCTGGGAGAGAACCATGCTAAGATTTGTTTGTAAATGACAACAACAATAATTCCCAAAATATTTCAGTTTTGACTTTTTTGTAAATGTTGTGTAACATAAGCATATTAGACATGTTTATCCAATATGAGCATGATCATTATTTCTTATTTAAAGGAAAAAAAATCTACTAGTGAGAATCGGGGAAGAGAGAGAAAAAAACTGATGATGATGATAAACAATATTATAAAAGGAAAAGAAACCATTGAAAATTAACTATACACACCCAAGCGTACCACTGGTCCATTAACATTATTTCTCAGGCAAAGTGGTCTTTAGCAAAACCTCACTGAACCTCAAAAAGGCCTATAAATCACACTAAATAACACATGTTGAACTACAGAACTTACGAGATCAACTGGCACCAGTGACAGCTTACAGGGATTCTAAATAAAACCTCTAATAGTTTGCGTATCAATAGTATTCTCTCATTTGGCAATAGTAGTCCATGCTATTTACAGCTCAATGAATCCATTTAACTTGTGGTTCATGGACATTTCTATATGCTCGAAAACTATTTTGCTTTAAGAGAAAATTACAGAGGAAGATAAAAAGAAATCAACTTACCTGTCCAGTTCTTCCTTCATTGCTGGGTCTAAATCGTCATCCAAGTCACCATCATCAAACTCAAGCTTAGGAGAAAAGGTGCCAGATGAAGAATCTGGCAATTTTGAAATTTTGTTGAAAGCAGGCACCAATGCGTTATTGACATCGCCTTTATTACTGCTGGTTGGCAGAGCATCCACATTCTGATAGAACAAAAAGAAAAAGAAAACAAGGTAAAATAAATTTACAGAATGGAAATAGTAGCAGTAGGAAAAATTAAAAACCATTACAATACCCATGGTCAAAAGAGAGATGCCAACCTTGCTATTATTACTATTGAAATTATCTGACAAAGATTCCTTTATTATTGATGAGTCCCGTGGTTGATCTTTTCTTCTTCTGTTTTTCCTTTTACTCTTACTTTTCACTCCTTTTGAATCTGTAGAACAGAACCAATAAAGCGTTATTTCAGAAGAATAATCTACTGTCCTGAATCTCCTGATACAAAATAACTTCTGAAGGGCAAACAATAATGAGATTGTCATATCCATAAAATGGGAATTAAAAAAGGGAGCAAACCTTATAATCACTAAACTATTTAACTATGGATCTTAACTTCCCAGAAGGAGAAAAAAACTTAAATAATTCAGCAATCACAGCTCTAAGAACTTACAAAAGAGAAAATGATAAACTTATAAGATTAAAAGAGCATGCAATTTAAGGTGCATGTAGGAACGAAAACAGACTGAAGTACAATGTATACCTTGATCTCCATTAATAAAAGACAGAAGTTCATCAACTGATCGTTCATCTAAACGATCCTCCTCAACTTCAATACTCTGAAAAACATAGAGGTTATGTACTCTTAATACCAATATCCATAAGAACATGGAGTTCTGATACCTTAGTTAATATAACCACTGGTACACACAACAGAATGAACACAGACATTGGCAGAGCAAAAGAGATCAATGGAAGCACACAGATATTGACAAAGAAAAAGAGAAAAGGAAGCACAAGCACCTACCTTTAGTTTTCCTCTCTCCTTTAATTCTTTCCTTTTCCTGGCATATAAACGATTGAGAAGCCTTATACGTGGATCATCAGTTATGTTTCTGAGAGGTTCCAACTTCTCCTCCTACAAAGGACAAAACATTAGTTAAAAAAATTGACCACAAATTATCTCAATCTATCAGAGAGACCATGTTTACATACTTCAGTTAGGTCATCAGGTAAATGAAAAATCTCTCTTATCTCTTCAGGAGTTTTTCCTTCAATTATTCGTGCAAGTGCACGGCTTGTAAGATCAACCAATGGCTTCAATTGCAGACTGTCAGCAGCAGAAGTTAATTCACACAATCTCTTTGTATCCATTCGAACAAACTTCTCATCAAATGTTTTACGCTCCTACACATTAAAAGGGAAATTTCATTTTAATATCCAACAGGCACTTGGGCAAGTTATGTACATATTCACTGATTGGAGGATAGAACGCCAATTTCAATGACAGGAGGCAAAATTATAACCAAAATGGAGAAATCAATTTCTTAACCTTATTTGAGCGACCAGGTGCTTGATGGAAGCGGCAATAATCAAGTATCAAACCCAACATGGCAGGGTTAACCCTTTCTGGCAAGGATATAGCATGGTTCTTCGAAGATCCCATACCCTTTTGAATAATTTCTCTGCATATTATGGGACAGAACATGGCAACTTCTTCTTCCACTTGTTGAATTGAACCATCATTAGTTTGGAGCCAGATATAGGACTTCATCTTGCATAAAAACCATTAAAAGAACAAAATCAATAACAGGCAACACATTGGCTTCATGCATATGCTGTTTGCTATATTCAAGTGAGTCCAGTAATTCTATTATTTTGGTTGCATGTCAGTATTACAAGAAAATAAATCAACCAACACTATTAGCCCCTTAGCCTCCCAAGTACACCCGCATGCAAACATGCATGGAGAAACGATTGCTTCATACACATAGTTTTTTAGATCAATATAAGTGTAGCAGGTACCAAAGAGGAAAAACATACCTCCGGTTTGACAACTGCCATTAGAGATTCTGACATTTAAATAAGGAACTCTAGTAAGTTACAACCAGGAATTTGAGCAATCAAAATGCTGCACCTCTGAATTCAAAAAAGTGGAAGTAACGAATAGAATGACTTCCTCTCCTCCCAAAGGAGGTTAATGCTTTTAGCAGAGTATAAACTCTTGAAGAATGATTCCCAACGCAATACACGGTTAACGGCCAATGACAAGTGCAACAGCATTCTTACAAGCAAATCTCCCAAGTTCTTCCTACCTGCTTTATGGGAAATCCCAAAAAGTAGGAGAATACCCTATGCCTGAATTCGAACAGGAAAAAGGAAAACTATTATTTCAGCTGCCACCTAAAAATCAGAGCAAAACGATTTTACTCTAAAATGTAATTGAAATCTTCTTATTGCTCATAGGTAGGAGAAAGAAATCCATATAAGAAGTAGAGGCATCAATACACCAAATAAAACACTGGAATGTTCATTCGCCGTCATTTGGCCCTACTAAGCGCATATTGGCCAGATAAGACGAAGAACCCCCGAGAGAAACATCCATAAGCTCGCAAACGGAAACTCTCATATCGAAACAATCGACATAATCACAGGAAACCAGAGAATAATATGCAGAAAGAGAAGGACAAATCAACCACCAGACAATATTTAGTCGTACCGGATTTACAAAATTGAGGTACAGATCTTTGTCGGGGCACGGCGGTGGTCGCAGGCCGAGAAACGCCGACGCCGCGGTTCGCCGGCAGTGAACAGGAGCTTCCTGGCCTGTGGACACTCGTTGGCAATCAAGCAAGATGAAACTGGAGGCTGTTGAGGTTGTTAAAACTACAAGAAAGACAAGGGTTTTGCATTTGCTGGATCCGAGGAAAAATTTGTGGTGTATTGGTTCGGTTTGTTGGAGCTTAGCGGAACCGTGAAAATGGCGATGGGCGAGAGGAAGGATTAGTGAGAGGAACCGGGTGGCGATGATCGATAACGTGGGAATGCAATTCGGAGTCGTAATGGATAAATATGTTGTTACAGATTTGGGCCTTCAAAGAGTTGGCCCAATCAAATTATGGGCCATAAATCTTCATCGCAACTCTGAGCCTCTATGTTTCGGACCACGGAAAATTTTGGGTCGCCCCACTGGAGTCTACTGCTAAAGTCTTTGCAATAATTTTGCATGGGACAACCGCAAGAAAAAGGCCAATTACAATAACAGTTGTTGGAGGAAGGTTCATAAAGAAGCATATGAGATAACTTCGGGTGTAGTTCATTTTCAATTACAATGAACTGAAATTCCATTTCCACCCAAACCAAGTAAATAAGCCCATTGAGACCAGAATTGTGTGTGCGTGTGTGTGTGTAAGAAAATAGAATTTATAGAGACCAGAATTATGTTATGTGGTAAAAAATTTACAAAATGAATCCAATCGGGAAAAAGAAGAAAATCACCATTTTTGTTGCCATTCAATAATGGCCTGATGGAGAGCGTAATTTGGAAGCAGATTCAAGTGTTCAAGTTTAAGATTTGTCATTGGTGAAGTGTTGTGTCCACTTTGTAACCATCCTTGGATGGCCTCCGCTTCATAGGTATAGCCGTCTGCTGCTATCTGTGGGTCTTTCATGACCTCCTGCAAATTCAAGACCAATGCTTAGCTGCTTGCTGTATGCAATAATCAAATCCTCCCCAGAAAGTAGGATGTACAGGTAAAAAAGCTGCTTTGCCTGCCTAGAAATCAGCCTAAATGTTACCTGAAGTATCGGACAGACAAAATGTGAGGGAATTCGATGAAGCTCCTTCATCCCAGAATCCAAGGTTGAGGATATATATGAATCCTTCATCAGCTCAAGCACACTTAAGACCTCTGATGCAAGTTCTGGACGATCAACAGGGTTCCTCTCACTACATCTCAAAGCCAACTGAGCCAACTGTAAAGCTTCTGCAAGTGGCCAATCCCCAGCAGAAAAGTCCAGCACTGTTCTAAAATTACCCTCCTCCATTGCACATTTTATGTCCTTTAGTATCCTTGAACCTTTCTTTCCAGTCAAAAGTTGTATCAGTATCATTCCAAATGAGAACACATCTGATTCTACGGTCATTTTTCCAGTCTCAAGATACACTGGGTCCACGTAGACTGATGGAAGATCTGGCACAAGTCCATTGTGTGATCCAGAAAGGTTATACGTACTTTTTTCATGTGCAACAAATAGATAAAAACCAAAATCGTTGAGTTTGCACATGAAATTAGAATCAAACAGGATTTTCGAAGGTTTTAAGCTCCCATGGATGATACAAGGCTTATTTGAGTGGAGGAAGACAAGAGCAGAGCATATTTCAGAAGCAGCACTCATCCGGGTTTGCCATGGAAGTGGTGGGGTCTTATCTTTGCAGGCAAGGCGGTCCTCAAGGCTGCCATTTCGGAGGTACTCATATACAAGTGACCTATACTCCAGGCAGGTTCCAATTAGCGTTACTAGATTTGGATGCCTCACCCTACTTAGAATCTCTACCTAAGAATAGCAAATGAAAAGGCCAAAAACGGAAAAAGAAAATCATTCCAAAATTCATAAAAGAAAGTTCAGAAGAGAAAAGCTTTGTGGTGCATAAATAAAGATAGAGGATTACCCCTTTCTCAAATCCCAAAAGGCTTTGAGAGCCATAAGTCGGCAGCATTTTTATAGCGACCTGCACATGGTGGAGAAGTCCCTTATACAAACTTCCATACTTCCCCTCTCCAATTTTCAAGGACGGATCAAAATTGCTGGTAGCATTGTTTATCTCCAAGAAAGAAAATTCAAGCATTTCTGTTCCACACAAGTCTGCCACTTCACCGCTTACCAGTAGTCGTAAATGTTTCACCTGTCTAATTGCATTATCACGCTCTATCTGCATCTCATCACGCTTCTTTTTGAAACTTATCAAGAGTTCAACAGCTGACATAATCTTCTCTTCCAACTCCTTTACATTACACTGGGACTCAGAAAATTGGTTCTCAAGTAATGCTGTTTGGTCTTTGACCAATTGCAGTTCTCTCATATACTCATTACTCTGATTATTTGTCCTTTCTGCTTCTTCTTTTTCTCTTGTGAGCAATTCCTCCATCTCTTGTCTTTGTCTTATCTCCTTAACACATAAGCTTTCCAATGCCTTGGCCTATGCAAAGGATTGAAAATGAATTTTCCAGGAAAATGGATCAGAAACATATAGGACACTTATGAATACCATAAAACCATCCATTCCAAAACCAATTAGAAATTAGTGGAGAGGCCTCAGCATTATATAGATACTATAATGTACCAACAAGCCCCTTAAACATGTTAAAGGAATGAAAAACTGTGGATGCCGACACCATGTAAAGGCATCCAACTCAAAAACAATTGACAATAGGCGGAGAGCACTCACTATAAAAGAAACCACCAAAAAACCCCTTGACCATGTGGGACTATCCACTTCACAATTACTAAAACCAAATTATGACAGCAGTTGCCTGTTTTTTGGTGTCATTTATTGCATGGATGTAGCCAGTAGATTAAAACGCTCCATAGACTTGCTTTCACGTTCAACAATTTGATAGAAGCTTATCAACTCCAAGTGATTCATACACTTTTCCTAATTGTATTAATTTTTTTAATCATATAATTTCCATTCCAATATGTCTAAGTAATGTTTAAGGTGGATAAGCATGATATAAAACTCTGATCTGAAATCACTATGCTGCTCAGAAAGGTTGAGAAAAAACCAAACAAAACCCCATGGACAAAACAAAAGATTCATTTTCCTAAATTTTTACCTTGAGGAGAGAAGTTAAAGGCAGTTTCATTACATGCCACATACTTGGTAAGTTTCTAAACACAAATACATGCCAATATTGGAAAACAAGAATATGATGAAAACTTATGAGCAAATAGAACTGCAAATGATGCAGACAAATCATTCCTTATTCCTAAACAATGATAGGTTCTGGAAGTTCAGTTGATTTTTATACTTAATAAGATTTATTGACCCTGAAACCAAAAAGGAAAGAAAGTTTTGGTATTTGCCTTGCATTTAGCTTCCATGGCATCATCTTCCTCTTTCCATCTTTTCACTGCCTCTTGAAACATTTTCTGCTCCAAGTTACGAGCATCCATCATGGCTAGCTCAAGTGTTTCATCGATTTCATTACTTGGCTGTCCCTCAGATGTTGCTTCCTGGAAAAGAATGTAATACCAAATTTAGATTTAATGAGATCATCATTGATAGACGCATCAAATAGGTTGTATAAGGCATTCCTAGAAATTGTACCAAAAACGTGAAGGTGAAGATCTTCTCACCTCATCTGCCATAGATGTGCTTGATCCAGAAGGACCATCCAGTTCATCAGCAGACCAACTTGGATGCTCCAAATAAAGGGAACACTTCCTTAACTCCCCTTCTAGTTGTTCAGTATTTTCATGTAGAACTGCCAGTTGTATGGCATAGTTATATTTTGGGAACCAGCTGTTTGACCTCTAAACATGCGTAACTTGAAACACTTTTCTCACAAGTGCCATCAGAGTAAGCATTAACTTACCATCTGACGCTGGGCTATATACAGAATGCTTCAGTGGCAGGAGCCCTGGTCTTCCTTTTTCAATGGTGGCATCCAGTTCTAGCAAAGGAGGAACATCTTCTATCTGACATTCATCTTTTATACTTTCCCTGTATTCATATGGTTCAATTAACTTGTACAGGTTTTTGATGCAGTAATTCCTTCATGAAACTGAATTGCAGTGAACTCTATCTTCAATTCGTGGTTGGTTAAAAAGCAGATTCATACACCAAGATTCATCTAATCACAATAAAATCCCTAACTTCCTATCCTGATTGCTTGTACATGTGCTAGGCTAAAGTAACATATACTAATATGTAACTTTGATTTTAAGTGTCAAAATTACCTATAAAAACGCCTACTTCAGCTTGCTGCATCATTACTGCCCTTCACTACACTTTATTGACTTTTAGAGGGAAATGATAAAATTAAATGCACTCAAGCACATATACATACTTTGGCTGTCCATATTGTTTTACAACTTCACAGTCACGAGCACAGAAAGAAGGGGCACAGTTTCTGTGAAGAACTTTCTCAGAATTCTGTGGGGGACATAGCCCTAAAGTGCAAGAGGAAAGAGATGATCCTCACCTCTCTCTCTCTCTTTCAATATATTAAATCAATTAACCAGCTGCAATCACTCTCCACAACTCCAGAAATTACCTCGTCCGGATAAGGTAACCACTGCAAACGAACCAGATCTGACAAGAAACTGGAGCATCATTGTTGACACACATAGCCTTACTGGATTTTAAGTCCACAAGTTCCCTGCTCTCAGTGTATCATACGAGGAAAACTATTACTGCTCAACACATAAATCCACAAGAAGTCATGGACAGCTTTTTCATCAGGTATAAAAGATTGTAATTTTGGGGAGGGGAGGGGGTGGTGGTGGGTTTCATACTTTGAATAGTATTTATCTGCTGCCGCTCCCATGACAAGCCATTTGATATTATACTGAGCTACAATTTCAACTATCCCCTTCTCGACAGTATCCATCTCCATCCATACATTATTGGCTTGGATCTATAGAAAAGTTACCATATCAACATGTCCGCTTGTGCAAGAGAAATCATTTGGCTCTAAAAAAGGTTAAGATGCTAACATATTAAAATGCCATGCATGGCATCTGAAACATAAGAGATTGATAAATGCTAGTTATAAAGCACGGCAAGCAATTAGACTACTTTGATGGTAGAATTGCTTAACCTGTTTCTAATTCATTACCATAGTCATCATCTTCTATTGAACCTCAACCAAAACCAAGTTCAGTGCCATGAGATTCATGATAAGGATTTATTATGCCATTCTGAAAACACAATACAAGTAACAAGTTTTTACCAGAGGTTCCCTCTATGACATAGACCTCTTGCAAGGAAAAGATAAAATAAAGTTGTAGCTGCATCATCAACATATCTTTACCTCTTTGTGACAAGGTTTTGTAATAGGCTGCTAGGAAAAATAGTTACTACCATATGGTCCATCACAAGGAATTGATGTTGTGAAACCAAGTAGTACACAAAGCAAACATGGCCATTTTATAATTCATGCACTTCAATAAAAACAGAAAAAATAATAGTAATAAAAAAAGACAAAATACCCCTGCTTGGCTGAGCATAATCAGGTATTCATCTAGGAGGTCATGCATCTTTTTCCTTTCAAGTTTCCACAGTGCCTCGACCATATGCTGTTTCAATTTATTCCGGGAAAACTTTCCTTCCGCTGTGTACGAACCATAGAACAATCCAATGATATTCTAACTGCTTAGGTATGATCAATGGAATCAAATCAAACATACAAGCTATAGTAGCTACCAGCAAAGTCCAGAACCTCATTAGCCACTCGAGTGAACTTTCTGGATCGAAATTAATAAAATCTAATCCCTCTATCAACTTAACAGGGATCTTTTTGGACGTATCGACAATTAAATACATACCAACATTTTCTTAAATCCATTTCCAGAGAGTGCCGGTCCCCTGTATTTGTGTTTAGAATTTTGTTCGCTTTCTCAGATTGACCATCAAATTCCAATTGGATTAGCTCAGATTGCAGCCTAATAAAGTACGAACAACCATAAAAAATTCAACTTTCTACATTTTTCTTTTTGTCTTCGAAGCAACGGACAAATCAAGAAACAACGAAAAGCAGCTTCCAAGAGATTTCGTTCAAGACCTTTACTTTCCCTGACTTCGGGGAAACCAAACGGAACTCCAAATGCAAAAACTGTAAAATTGAGCTCAGAATCAGAGACATGAAACACAGAACTCACTCAGTGCGAACACATGCGTCGGGCGGTGGACGTGAAGCAGGCAAATCTTCTTGGTGGGGAAGCTCCGCACGGCCCAGGACAGCGTCTTTTTGCCCTCATCGACCTGCTTGCCCACCGCAACAAATATCGTCTCCTCCACATCGAATTCTCGCCCTCCTCCTCTATCCTCCAAGCTCCCCATTAACGCGAGCTCGGTGACTCGAGAGATTCCGATCAGACAGTGACCTTGATATGCGTGGACTACTGATTTTCGTAGCTTGGGGATGGAGTTGCTAGAGCTTTCCGTGGAATTAAAAAGCTGGTCCTTTTCCAATTCCCGGTTTGAGTTGAAATGCTGACATGGGTCGCTCCAACTTTTTGAAATAATGGACTAATGGAGTCCCTTAAGCGGAAGTGACACCCCGTTTGGCATTAGCGTCAGCGATTAGCGTTAGAGTTTTGAAAAAGCTATCCAATGGTAGCTTTTAGCTTTCAGCTTCAGCGTTTTCATTTCAACCGTCAAATAAATTATCCAAAACTCTAACACTGACGACAAAAGCTGTTCCCAAACGGGGCAAAGCAAACAGACAAACGTGGACTTAAAGGTCGAGACTAAAAAGTGGGAGAGCTAGCACAATCTAACGGCTCTTAAATTTCTTTTCTTATACAACATAATCTATTAGTAGTATTTTGCCTCGTTTGGTTTCGAAATTTTCTTTTTTAAGGATGATTTCGAGATTATTACTAAAAAGTGATGAAGGTGTAGGTGTTTCAAAATTTTAAAAGGTCTGGAATATATATATATATATATTTTTTGTAAACTGTGTATGTTCAACAATTTTTATTTTTATTATAAAACTGTGAAAAAATTATAATTAATTATTTCTCAGAAAAATTAAATATTTCCCCCCCCCCCCCCGGTTTATTTTTTAATATTTTAATATATTTTCTCTATTGATTTTTTCATAGAAAAAATTATCAAAATACCCCTGAGGTATAAGTGAATCTATATTTTTATCCTCCCCATTTTAAATATATACAATTATCCCCTAAAAAATTAACTCTGTCATTCACCTTTGGACCAAAAGAGAAGAAAAAACTTGATTTTACCCTCCTAGTCTTCTACCACGGAAACTCTGCCCCTAACTTTTGTATCATTACAAATCAATTTGGTGAACAAATTAGAAACTCCAGTGAAAATTCGAACCATTCCCAAAATCAGTGAAAATGAAACCATTCCCAGAATCGAACCATCCTCCGCGGCGTTTCGGCCATTTATGGCTTCGACCCCGCCGTTCACCATCACCGGCTGCCGCCTACTCGAAATCACCACCTCCTCCTTCGTTAGATCGCCCTCGGCTGACCCCTCATCCTCCTGCTTGATCTCTCCACTTCTCATCGACAAATTAGCGAAATTGGCAACTGGGTTTCAACAAATCGGCAAGGCGAAGCTGACTTCATCGCAATCCAAGATGCTTGCGAACGTGTTCATAGCCATAGTGGGTGCTCCAATCATGGCAGATTCAAAGGTTGGAGGAAATCACAGCTATGGGGAGCAAATCATGGCAATGGAAGGAGATGGGTCGAGGGTTGAATCAACAGTGGAAATCGCGAATCGTCCGCCATCGTCAAATCCCCCGTTAAATCGGCCGCTGTCCCGCTCCGAGACGATGATTTCCTCGTGATTGTTTACCCATCGTTTCAATCCTCTAATTGATTTATTTTGTCGTGGTTTAATCGCTCGCCATTTGATTTTGCCGACCTCAAATCCCCCGTTCAATCAACCGTCGCCCCTCTCCGAGTTGACACCCTCCGTGTTACCAGCCGATCTTTGTGCAGCCGCCTCCTCTGATTCCTTGTTGTGGGTGCCGGCACGTCAGATACGATGGCGTGACTCCTGTCGGCATGACTTCAAGCAGGTCAGAGTTGCGGATGTGATTCTACGTTTAATCAAGGTGGCTTAGATCTGATGTGCTCAGTTTCTTCGAAGATCATGAATCCGATATGTGAGATTTAGTTTCTTATATTAGGAAAATCTTCTAAAATATTGATTATTGTTTGATTAACAGTCTATATGGCCAAACTTTCCTCCTTTTTTTTTTTTATGATCTGGAGCTGCAGAAAAATGATTTTTCTTGTGTTTGGATGAATTTCTGTTGGATAGTTGTTTTGGGGGTTGATTGGGTTTCTGATATTTTGGTTAACCATATTTGGGTTTAAGTTCTAGTTTTTTTAATCTTTTAAATTTCATTTTTTGTTTATGGGTTTTGTTTTTATTAAATTGAGAGGTAAAATTTCTGTGAATAAAGGTTTGGAGGACAAAATCTGGTATTTTCCCTTTCTTTTGTCTAGTGATGGTTATTAATGGAGTTAAATTTTTAGAGGGTGATTGTAGGTATTTGAAATAAGGAAAATTATAAATACCCTTATATAATTTGGTTTAATCTATATTTTTTCTCTTTATTTTCAAAAACATACATTTTACCTGCTGTGGCAACGTGCGGGTCGTTTCGGGAGTCGCCACCAATCGGTTTTCGCTCAGGTCAATTGGACACCTAAAAATGGTCTGCGAGAGTTCGGGGGTTCGAGAGTACGGTTACGTTAAAATAACTCTATTTTAACGCCCAAAATTGGTACCTTAGTTGATTTCAATTTTGTTTTATTTTTCTTTTAAATAATTTCAGTTAATTTTCAAATCAGAAATTTTAACTGAATCAGTCGGATGTAGATTTTTAAATTAATATGGGCTTTAAAATCTTCGGTAATTAATTTGTATAATTTTTTTATAAACTCGATATTTTCCGAACCATGGATTCTATCGAACCACCCGGACACGGAATTTGACGAAATTTTAATTAAATATTTTAATCCATATCATAAATTCTGCCGAATTATCTGAATATGGATTTTTATCTTTGTATTTAATTTTTATTCAATTAAAAGTTTGTATTTTTCCAAACTGTGAATCCTGTCGGATCATCCGGATATGGAAATTAATTTAATATTTAAATTTATTGTTAATTATTGAAATTTTTAATTCTTATTTTTATTAAATTAATTATTAATTTTATCATAATAATTTTTTTATGAAATTTTATATTTTTTAATGATCTTAAAAAATTTATTTTTTATTTATTTTTATTTCTTTCTTTTTCTTTTCTTATTCTTTTTCTTTTCTTTTCCTTTTCTTTTTTTTCTTATTCTTTTCTTCTTATTCTTTTTTTTTTTTTTTTTTCTTTTGATTGTTTGGTGAAAGATCCTTTTTTTTTCTTTTTAAGTAATTACTTAATTTATAAAGGAACCAAAAAATAATTATTTAATTATCTAATATCAAGAAACCAAAGAGTTATATAATTTTCTAAAAAAAATCTTGATATTCATATATTTTATTTTTATTTTTTGTTCTTTATGTTTGATAAAAGATTAACCAAAAATTAATTATTTAATTGTTTAATATCAAGATTTTATTTATTTACTAAAGAAAACATATATTTTTTTCTAAAAAAAATCTTGATATTCATTTATTTTATTTTATTTTTGTTCTTTTTGTTTGATAAAAGATTTTGAAATAGTTTTCTAATTTATAAATCTAAAAATATACATATAATTGATAAGTTTAAAATATATTTAAAGAGAATTTAATTATTTTCTATTTATTTTTTTTTATTTTTATTAGAAATCATTTGGCTAAGATTTTTTATTTGTTTAATAAAGGAACCAAAAAGTTATATTTTTTTATTATTTTAAAAGAAATAAGTAAAATACTACCCAAAAGGTTTTTTATATTTTTTATTCTTTTTACTGGATAAAGAAAATTTTAAAGTAACTATCAAAAAAATTAATTTTATTTTTTTATACTTTATTTAAAAAAAAAAGATATATTTTTCATTTTCCAAACCATGGATCCTGTCGGATCATTTGGATATGAAATTTATTTTAAGTTTTTGTTTATTTTAATTAATTATTAATTTTAATCATAATTTTTATTATTTTATATTTTATTATTATTTATTTTTTTATTATTAATTAATTTTTATTTGATTTTTTATTATTATTTTAAAAAAATTATCTAATCCATAAATTTTAAAGATATACTTAAAAAAAATTGATTTTTGGAATTATCTAATTATGATTTTTTTTAATAATTTTTTAATAAAAGGGAATAAATGGTTAACTTTTTGCTGTGTTTTTTTAAAAGAAATAAATAAAAATATGTGTTCCAAAGTAATAAAAGATGGGTGGCTTTTGTTAGAAATTGATTTTTTGTTAGCCCTAAATATGAATGGAATAAAGTTAATTATTCACATAAAAAAAATTCTTCTTTTAATTTGTTATTATTTAATTATTTATTTTATTTATTTTTTTATGGCTAAAGGTGAAATAAGTGAAATAAGTTTAACCATAAAATAAAATTTGCATAAAGTAAATAAAGGAAAATTAAATGACAATAAATAAATAAAATAAAGTGGAGGTTTTTTTTTTTTTTGGGTTTGGACATCCATTTAAAAAATAAAAGGTGCATAAATTAAATAACACATGCAAATAAATAAAGAGAAAGCACATAAAGTAAATAAAGGAATATTAAAAGATAATAAATAAATATAATGGGGCTTTTTGGCCATCCACTTAAAAAAATAAATAAATAGGAGGTATAACCTTCCATGAATTATTAATAATAATAATAATAATAATAATAATAATAATAATAATAATAACAATAAAAGTTAGTCGGTAGTAATTAGTTCTGCAAAAATTAAAAGGTTAGTGACTTATAATGGAATAATAATAATAATAATAATAATAATAATAATAATAATAATAATAATAAATACATAAAAAGTTAGTTGTTAGTAATTAGTTGTGCAAAAATTAAAAGGTTAGTGACTTATAATAATAATAATAGTAATATAAGTTAGTTGTTAGTAATTAGTTTCTGCAAAAATTAAAGGGTTAGTGACTTGTAATGGAATAATAATAATAACAATAATAATAATAAAAGTTAGTTGTTAGTAATTAGTTCTGCAAAAATTAAAAGGTTAGTGACCAAAATGAATAATCATGGAAAGATGAAGGATTAAAACAGGGTTTACCCAAAAAATTAAAATTTGAAATTGGCGGGTCGGGTAACGTTTCCGGCCGAAACGATTTCGTTTCTTTTTCTCTGTTTTCCGGGGACGATGACGGAGGAGGACCCTGGGCTGGCTTCGTCGGCGACGGGATGACGAGGCGGAGGTGGAATGGTGGCCGGAGGGAGAGAGATAGAGGGAAACGAAGAAGGAGAGGAAGAAAGAGAGAGGGACGAACTAGCGGAGGGCGAGACGCGGGGGTGGTTGGCGACGGAGGAGGGCGAGACGCGCAGGGGGGTGGTTGGCGACGGAGGAGTGTGAGACGCGAAGGTGCGGTGGCTGGTAACGGAAGGCGAGACGCGCGAAAAACGGAGGTTGACGGATGAGGGAAACGGTGGGCTGAAAGAGAGAAAAGGAAAGTTTTTAGTTTTTCTGGGAAGAGGGAAGAGAAGTCAGAGACTGTTTCTATAGTTTTCTCTTTTTTTAAATGAAGCTCTAATCTTGATTTTTTTTCATGGTTTCTTCACATATTTCCACCCTTATTTATAGGGGAAGGGGCCTTGGATTCCCTTAATTAAAAAAAATTCTAAACTTAATTAAAAACAGACTTATCTCTTAATTTGGTTAAATGACAGTTTCAGTCCTTTACGTCATTTTGACTTTGGGGATGTTCCTGAAACTTCTAATTGAGACAATTTTGTCTTTTTCTGTCAATTTGGCCAAAACCGTCGGTTTGGCCCAAAATTCATGCGAAAAACTACCAAATGTTCCTGGAACTTTCAGATTTTGTCAAAATTTCCCAAAACTTCTTAATTGTCATTTTTACCCCAAACTTTTCAATTTTGTCATTTTTTATGGAGTTTTCTTTTTTATTTCATACATACATATATACACACATATATCATTTTTAACTAAACCCTTACAAAAAAATGTATTTTAAACTAATTAACTTAATTAAAAAAAATTCAGTAATAATAATAATAATTAATTTTTTTAAAATTTTTTTGGATATACACACATAGACATTAACTTAACAAAATGCCCCTCCCCCAAAACTATTTAATTTAATTTTCTCTTTGTATAATAATTAATTAATAATTTTTTTAATTATTATTTATTTTTTCTAATTTTTAATTAAATTTTTTTATTATTTTTTTAAAAAAAAAGGTCGGACGAAATTGGGTGTCAACAGCTGCCCCCCTTTGCATGCTTCATGGGACATGATGTATGCAAAGTCGTTACCAAATTTCGTCCGACTTAGCTAGGTATTGAGAACCTTCTCGCCGCCTAAATCCTGAGGTTAAGGAATCCTCCTTAGAACCTTGGCGATAGGAGTTGTCCTATCGTTGAAGGAAAATTGATTGATTTCGAGGTAAAGGTTCCATCCTTAAAACCCCGGCGATAGGAGCAGTCCTACCGTTGAAGGAAAATTGATTGATTTCGAGGCAAAAGTTCCATCCTTAAAACCCCAGCGATAGGAGCAGTCCTACCGTTGAAGGAAAATTGATTGATTTCGAGTCCTACCGTTGAAGGAAAATTGATTGATTTCGAGGCAAAGGTTCCATCCTTAAAACCCCGGCGATAGGAGCAGTCCTACCGTTGAAGGAAAATTGATTGATTTCGAGGCAAAGGTTCCATCCTTAAAACCCCGGCGATAGGAGCAGTCCTACCGTTGAAGGAAAATTGATTGATTTCGAGGCAAAGGTTCCATCCTTAAAACCCCGGCGATAGGAGCAGTCCTACCGTTGAAGGAAAATTGATTGATTTCGAGGCAAAGGTTCCATCCTTAAAACCCCGGTGATAGGAGCAGTCCTACCGTTGAAGGAAAATTGATTGATTTCGAGGCAAAGGTTCCATCCTTAAAACCCCGGCGATAGGAGCAGTCCTACCGTTGAAGGAAAATTGATTGATTTCGAGGCAAAGGTTCCATCCTTAAAACCCCGGCGATAGGAGCAGTCCTACCGTTGAAGGAAAATTGATTGATTTCGAGGCAAAGGTTCCATCCTTAAAACCCCGGCGATAGGAGCAGTCCTACCGTTGAAGGAAAATTGATTGATTTCGAGGCAAATGTTCCATCCTTAAAACCCCGGCGATAGGAGCAGTCCTATCATTGAAGGAAAATTGATTGATTTTGAGGCTAAGGAGCTTTCCTTAGGACCTCGGCGATAGGAGCTGTCCTATCGTTGAAGGAAAATTGATTGAGTTTTGAGGCTAAGGAGCTTTCCTTAGGACCTCGGCGATAGGAGCTGTCCTATCGTTGAAGGAAAATTGATTGATTTTGAGGCTAAGGAGCTTTCCTTAGGACCTCGGCGATAGGAGCTGTTCTATCGTTGAAGGAAAATTGATTGATTGATGGAGAAAAACTTTTTTCTCCTTTCTAGGGTTAAGGAGCTTTCCTTAGCAACCTAAGCAAACTTTGTATGAAAGCAATTGAAATTGGAATAATTTCTTCGGAAGTATAAATTTTCGTAATAAGCAAGTGCAGAAATTGAAATTTCCATAAAACGAGTGAATCTTAATGATAAGACGTAGCAATAACACTGACAAATTATATAAAGGGAACGGATGTTTGGAATCAATATCCAAGGTTTCATCTAATATTTTCCTCAGAAAATATAGATTCTCTTGTGAGATATGTCATCCAAATATAGATTCTCTTGTGAGATATGTCATCCAAACAATCTCAAATTGCACCATTCCACAAGAGTGCGCTTCAAGAGTCTCTCGGATATCCTCCAGAGATTCCTTACGCAGGCCATTCTTAATGAATTTTCTTCTATCTTCACGATTTTTTATGATCATCCCTGAAGAACGACATTTACTGCCGCAAATCCACCATCCACAATTATGACAGACGCCTAGCCTCCTTGCTCTTCTCTTTTTGGCATAAACGCTTTTACCAAAGCCGGGCATACGGGGGAAGAATGCATCTGGAACTTCACCAGCCGAACGAACCTTAGCTTCGATTAGCTACCGCACATTATCAGGAATGCCTTTGTGCATAAATACTCTAAATCGTTCACATCTAGCTTGATAAATCTTTTTAAGAACATTTATTGGGAGGGAAGGAAAATACTTTCGTAGAGCGGAAAGAGAAGACTCCATTGATGAAGGAGGAAATTAAGAGAAGAAAGGAAGAAATTAGTTATTGTAGGAAACGGAAATAACTGACTTTGAGAGTCACGGAGTATCGTATCCAGAAAGAAGAACACGCATTTATAGCGATGAAAGGATAACGTGTTTATTACGCTTAAGTACATTATTGTCAAAAGAAAAGATAAATGACAGCTTATATGTACAGCAATCATGACTGTGGCTCTCATCTTCCACTGGTTTTATGTCTAGTAATGGCTTCAATGCCTTCTATAAGTCGGGGATTTGCTTCCTATCCAGTTTTCTTACAAGCTGGCAAACAGGGTCGTTTACAGTCAGATTTTGGGGACTGTAACGGTCTCGTTCTTTATGGTAAGTCCTCCATAAATCGTCTATTTCGCGTTGTACTATTCCACAAGAATGCGTTTCAAGAGTCCTTTGGATATCCTCCAGAGATTCCTTACGCAGACCATTCTTAATGAATTTTCTTTTATCTTCACGATTTTTGGAGATGTATCCTAAAGAGCGGCATTTAGTATTGCAATTCCATCATCCACATTTATAACAGACATCTAGCCTTTTTGCTCTTCACTTTTTGGGATAAGCGCTTTTACCTAAGCCGGGCATACGAGGCGTAAATGCATCTGCAACTTTAACAGCCGAACTGACCTTAGCTTCAATTATCCACTGCACATTGTCAGGAACGTCCTTGCGTATAAAAACTCTGATTCTTTCACATCTAGCATGGTAGATCTTTTTAAGAACATTTATTGGAAGAGAAGGAAAATACTTTCGCGGGGTAGAGAGAGTAGAATCCATTGATGAGAGAAGAATTTGAGAGCTGATGGAAAGGAATCAGTTATTGTAGGAAACTGAAATAACTAACTTTAAGAGTCACGAAGTACCGTATCTGCTATTTAACCGGAGAGAAGAACATGCATTTATAGTGATGAAAGGATAACGTGTCGATTACACTTACGGGAGCAAGTACATTATTGTCAAAAGAACAATGTAAATTTTCCAAATATGACAAATTGTATGTACAGTGATTGTGACTGTGGCTCACATCTTCTACTGGTTTTACGTCCAGTAACGGCATTAACGCCTTCTATGAGTCGAGGATTTGCTTCCCATCCAGTTTTCTTACAAGCTGGCAAACAGGGTCGTTTAAAGTCAGATTCCCAGGACTGTAACGGTCTCGTTCTTCATGAAAAATACTCCATAAATCAAGAAGTTCACGTTGCACAGATCCACAAGAATGCGTCTCAAGAGTCAATTGGATATCATCCAATGAGTCCTTACTTAGGCCATTCTTGATGAATCGTATTTTATCTTCTTGATTATCAGAGATCATGCCTAAAGAACGACATTTAGTATTACAAGTCCACGGACCACATTTATGGCAGACTTGTAACCTTTTCGCTCTTCTCTTTTTGGCATAAGAGCTTTTGCCTATACCAGGCATGTGAGACACAAATGCCTCTGGGATTTCACCTGCCAGACAAACCTTAGCTTCGATTAACCATCGTACATCTTCAGGGATTCCTTTGTGCATCAGAACTCTTAATCATTCACAGCGAACTCGGTAGATCTTTTTGAGAATGTTCATTGGGAGAGAAGGAAAATATTTTCGCAAGGGAGAAAGAGTAGGATCCATTTTCTAGGAGGAAGTAAAAGAAAAAAGGGAGGAAAGAATCAGTTATTATGGGCAACTGAGAGAACCGACTTGAGAGTCACGGAGTACCGTATCCGCCGTTTAACCGGAAAAATGGATCCTACTTTTTTTGACAATATTTTAATCTCATAGATATTTCTTATCTTTGATATTCCATCAAGCTGATGTTGATCCAGTCCTCGATTATTGAATCCATTGTCCGCTTTTGACAAATTTTCAACGACAATATTTCTTGACGTCTGCCTTATCCTTGACCATGGCTATCTCTTATCTTGGATACTGCTAAGCTGGCATCAATCCTGTCCTTCCAGGTGTAGTCTCGATTATTGAATCTATTGCCAGGCTTTTGACATATTGTCTACCTTATCCTTGAATTCCTGATGCGGGTTGGTCCAGCGTATTAGCTGTGCATCCAGTGATAGACTGGTAAGAGCTGATGTCATTGAGATCTCAGCTTATACTGCTGTAACTGTGCCGTGGATGTGCTTCCCATTTGGTCCCTGTTATGCAAAGGCCGTGCATGCATGATGTGAAATGCATGAATGCAGAGCATGTGTAACTGATGGTTTTTTTTTTTTTTTGGATGGATCTAGTTCTTCATGTCTTTGCTTTACTGGATCCCCTTTGTGATTGTCTTCTTGGACTATCATTAAATCTCTTTATGCTTCCCAGCTCTTGTCCATTGTCTCAAAAGCTTGAGCTCTTTTGAAAAACCCCTTCAAAAAGTTTTCCTTGATTTGTTCTTGAATTTTGGCCTCGATTTCCTTAATGTTCGCCCGCCTCATACTTTATGCCTCTCTGGATATTTGTCCCTGTTGAAATATTCGTGAGTATGATTCTTTCTTGCTGACATGATCATGCTAAGACTTCTGAAGCGATCATCCAGGCAATTACCAAGGCTATCTCCCGAAGATTTGTCACTCCTTCTTCTTTGTTAGCCTATGTTCTGTGCCGTTCGCAAAGCAGGACCTCAATCTTACCTGTTTTAATTCATAAAGCTTATCAAAGTAATCTACGGTCTTTGCTTTTTTCTGAGTTTTAATTATTACTATTCTTCCTACAAAAGTCACAATTTATTGCACACTTGAGGCCAGCAAGAATGTGAGATTTGAAGAAAAAGAACTAGAGAGAAATGACTTTTCATTTTTTTGAACAAGGGAATATAAAAATTGAACGTGAGAATCAAAGGAAAGCTAAAGAGAATTGGCTTTTCATTTATGGGTAAGAGAATATAAAAGTCTTGGGTACAGATGAAGAACAATGAAAGTCTGAGAGAAGAACGCTCTCTTTGACAACTTTGATCAAACAAGCTTTGGTAACCCTGTATCCACTTCTTCCCTTCTGTCCAAAAACTTCTTCATTATGCAAAGTACTTCTTTACTGAATCTGAATTTACTGGCTTTGGTAGCTCTCGTCCATCCATTTCTGTCAGAATTAGAGCCCCTCCTGAAAAGGCTTTCTTCACCACATATGGTCCATCATAGTTTGGTGTCCATTTTCCTCTAGAATCATGCTGAATGGGTAGAATTTTCTTGAGCACTATGTCACCTTCATGAAATTGTCGTGGGCGAACCTTTTTATTGTAAGCACGAATCATCCTCCTTTGATAAAGTTGCCCATGGCAGAGGGCCGTCATTCTTCTTTCATCAATTAGGTTTAATTGCTCATATCTAGCCTTGACCCATTCTGCTTCTTTCAATTGGGTATCCATTAGTACCCTTAATGAAGGAATCTCAACTTCAATGGGCAGTACGGCCTCCATACCATATACCAGAGAAAAAGGTGTTGCTCCAGTAGAAGTACGGGTAGAAGTTCTGTAAGCATGTAGTGCGAAAGGTAACATCTCATGCCAGTCCTTGTAAGTGACAGTCATCTTTTCAATAATTCTCTTGATATTTTTATTGGCTGCTTCTACTGCACCATTCATCATCGGTCGATAAGGTGCTGAATTGAGATGCTTGATCTTGAACTGTCGGCACAAAGTCTGCATCATCGCATTATTCAAGTTCGTGGCATTGTCTGAGATGATACACTCTGGCAACCCATAGCGACAAATGATCTCTTTCTTAATGAACCGGCATACCACCTTTTGAGTTACATTTGCATAAGACATAGCTTCTACCCATTTGGTGAAGTAATCTATGGCCACTAGAATGAATTTGTGACCATTAGAAGCTTTGAGGGTAATTGCTCCAATGACATCAATTCCCCACATGGCAAAAGGCCAAGGTATTGCTGTTACATTAAGAGGAGCAGGTGGAGCCTGGATCTTGTTGGCATATATTTGGCACTTATGACATTTTCTCACGTGATTGAT
>SMDT01001490.1:0-87955 GCA_005392925.1 Aquilaria sinensis | reverse complement strand
CAAAAAAGAAGGGAAGGAAAAGGGGCCCTAAAGAAGCCTAAGGGTTCGCGGCGTCCTGAGAGCCACTCGTTTGTCCACCCTTTTCCGCCACCTTCCGCGCTGGAATTGGAGGAAGCTTCAGAATTTCGATCTTGGACCATTTCCACCGAGGTCCCCCAGGAATGTTTAGACCCTCTAGAAAAGAGAGGTCCAGACCTGGGAACCTCTGGAGAACCTGGTGCCGAGCGAGGCAGAAGCCGTCCTGAAACGCGACCTTGTTCATTTGATCAGACTTGTTCTTCTTAAGCTCAAGGTCGTCAAGCTCGTCCTTCAGATCCCCGACCTCCTCTTCCAGCACCTTTATCCGCTCCTCCCCCTTCGGCTCCTTCTTCAAAGATTGAACCTCGGCTTGAAGGGTTTTCTTCTCAGACAAGAGTGTGACTATGATATTCTCCTTTTTTGCCTTGTCTTGGAGAAGGTCTTGGTTTGCAGCGCGCAGCCCCGCCACATGATTGCGGAGGTCGGCAATCTTTAGGGAGGAGTCCGCCATCAAGACTTCCTTCTCCTTTCGGAACTCCTCCCGAAGGGTGGCAGCTTCCTCCTTCGCAGCATCTGCCAGCTGCTGGTTCTTGGCGGTCAATTCCGAGCACGTCGCTTTCACCTTTTCTAGGGCCTCTAAGGCCGAAGCTCGGAATGCCGTCTGCCTGGCTACCCGAACTCGGAGAAAGCCGGCGTACCCCAGCAGCTGCAAAGGAGATAAAACGCAAGGTCAGTAAGAGCCAAACACTTAGGAAAAAATTGAAAGGGAAGAGTTGTGAAGGATATACCTGAGCAGCATGCTCGGTGATCTTTGCGGCAAGAGTGTTATCCCCCGGGTGGGCCGCCGCTATAGCCTGAAGGAGGCCTCGGTGAGCACCCCCTTCTAAATCTGCTTCGCCATTTCAGGACAGTCCTCGGAGTACAGGTTCATGTCCTCCGTGAATGTCCAGAAAGGCTCCTTTGGTATTTTCCCTTGCGGGACTTTGGCGTCGCGACGGGCCCTCGCCTCCGCGTGTTCGGCCCTCCAGTTCGGGGTAAGTAGCTCCCCTGCAGGGCGGAAAAGAGAAACAGGTCAGAGACAAAGGCAAATTCCAGAAAAAACAAAGGAAGCACACTTTGTCTGGAAACAAACCTGGCGGGACCTCGGCAACATCGTCCTCGGAGTCCTCGGCCTCCTCGACCGAAATGCCCTTACCCTTCTACTTACGCCGCTCCTCGGCAGAAGGTACTTCTACCACTACATCAAGGAGGGCCGGCGACGCAGTAGGACTTTGAGGAGGGACGTCGGTTGGAGGGACCTCGGAAGCAGCAGCCTCAGACGCCGGAACCTCGGCTGTCCCAGGCTCCTCGGCAGTCTCCTCGGGTATTTCTTCTAGAGGAACCTGAGCAGCTCTCTTTGCCCGTTTCCTCGAAGGACCCGCGCCAGTAGACTTCCGCCTTCGGGAAGCCGCCTTCTTCGTTTGATCGTCCTTCTCCACTTGGCCGGAGAAGAGGGACTTGTAATAGGCGGCAGTGTCGTCGCCCATCTCTGAAAAAGGAGAGAAACATCAGCGTAAGTCCGAGGAAAAAACAGCAAAGGAGTAGAAGATAACTCACTTTCGGCAAGCATTTCGAAAGAAATCTCCTCCTTAAGAAGCTTGACCAACCAGGAATCTTTCCCGGCGATGGCAGGAGCTGGCATCCCGAGGTCAGTCTTGTGCTCCTTTACCACCTTCAGTTCCCGAAGGACCTCTTCGGTCATCAACTTCCAGTTGATTGGAAAAGGGTAAAGGGCACGCGGAGAGACCTCGGGATCCCAGTCAGAGACAGCCCGAATACGGGCGTCGAAATCCGCAAACACGGGAGCCAACTCTGGGGTCAGCAGCATCCTCGGATCAACAACGTCCGCATCCAGTGTTCCCTGAGCCCATTTGGTCGGAACGTACGACCAGGCCTCAGCCATCTTCATGAAGAAGAACTTCTGTTGCCAGCCCCGCCAGCTATCCTTAGTGGCGAAGGTGAACATGAATTTCTTGCTCCCGGATCCCCGAGGTAGCATGAAATAGAAGCCACCCTTCGGGACCACAGAGAGCTTGTAGTACTGCATAAAAATCCTGAAATGGGGTTCTATCCCGAAGACGCCACACATGCAGAGGTAGGCGTTGAAATAGCAGAACGAGTTCGGGGGAAGCTGGTTCACCGCAATGCCATGAAATTGGCAGAACTCGCACACCATCTTCGGGGGAGGATACCGAAGACCGGCCTTCAGCTGGGCTCGGAAAACGGTAACCTCCTTACTATGGTTTGAAAATGCATAGTGGCTAGAACGAGGCAGCCTGGTAACGGCGTAAGAGGGAAGAAAGAATTTTTTCTTCCACCTCTCTAACTTCTCAGGGGTGGTGCAACAAGGATGGGCTAAAAGAGGCTGCCAGCTCTCAGGAATGGGCATTTTCGACATAAAAATGAGTTTGAAAACGGAAGAAAACAGTTTCCAGAGAAAAACTCAGAAGAACACAGGGATCAAAACGCGCTGGAAAACAAAAACCCACCAAAAGATTTGCCAAAATCTGAGGACGCCGTCGTGAAAGTTGGCTGGAAAAAAGACTCTGATTAAGGAAGCTCCGCCACAGAAAGCAAGAAAAATGCAAGAACAGAGGCAAAGCAGAGAAAAGAGCAAAAGAGGCAAAGCAGCAAAAGGAACTTATGATGAAATGGGCTATTTATAAGCCAGAGGTGGGTAACCGAAACGTCGTCATAAGTACCCTTTGGAGGCGAACCGACGCCGTAACTGCTCTCTGCACTTGAAAAGGCGCGCCCTCTGTAACCGACGCGACTCTCCTCCAATGGCAAAGCGCCACGTGTCAACTGCTGCGCAAAAATAGGGGACACGTCCTCCAAACGTCCCTTGAAAGCTGGGACACGTCTTCTGACATCCCTGGAAAACTGGGACGCGCCGCTCAGACTGACACGCTTTGACCGAACAGACCTGCAGAAACAAAACGTAGGCTCCGCCTCGAGGACGCCAAAGAAAAGGCCAAGGCCGAAGAGCCCGTGATCTTCGGGCAAAAGGCACATCCTCGGAACAGGTTATGCTTCCAAAAAGACTCCCACAGACGACCTCGGAAAGAGATGCAAAACCGAAGTCTTCCTTCGGCTTTCCAAAGGGGGGCATGTGATAGCCAAAGGCTATCGCCTCTATCTGGCCGAACTCCCTGCCACAAGAATGGCCAGAAGAAGCTGGCGCTACCCGAGAAAAGGTGTGATCAGGCACCTCGGGAGATAGCCGAAGAGCTCCGAGCCCGGCACGCCAGGACACTACTCGCCCCCCCCAGGGTCGTGAACTGATCGCCTTCGGAAAATTGGCACCTAACATAGCGAGCCGAACACGATATCCCCGAAGGCGGAACTCCCTGAAGCTGGGAACCCCCGAACTGAGGGCTTGTTTCCCGAAGAGGCTCTGTCCGTACCAAAGGACGACCTCACCCAGGGACCTCGGGAGTACGGCAGGAGTATTTATGGAAGCATTTAAGGAAGCCTCTGACACATCCATTCACAGACGCCACAATCCGCCTCAAAAGGCGCTCTGCCACGCTAACGCCATCAAAATCACATCATGGCCCGTCTCAGCACATGGCTCAAGGCAACCTGCTACCAACTATCTGTCCCCTACGCCCAGAAATTCAGGAACATCCGACCGAACACGTGTCGCGATCTGAACGGGCTAGGCACTCCTATAAATACCAGGAATTAATACTTGACAGGGGGTTGCTTAGGTGGCTGGCTGGCAAAATACGGCTCCCGCTACCAGGCAAAACTTCTCAGCCCTTTGTGCTATTTTCTCTGCCTTTCTCTCAGCCACCACTGACTTGGGCGTCAGAGGCTCCCCCCCCGGAAAAACACTCCGGGGGCCTCCTAACCTTTTGTTTCTGAGCTTTCAGGCATTCTCCTTTGGGCTGTCCAGTGCACCAGGCGTTTTTCCTCCCAGAAGTTCCTCCACCAGTCACTATGACTATAAACGATGAGGCTCTTGGCCATCATTAAGCGTAGCAACTGGTGAAAAAGTTTCATCATAGTCAATACCATGAATTTGCATGAAACCTTTTGCGACCAATCCTCCCTTAAAGGTAATCACATTACCATCCATGTTAGTTTTCTTCTTGAAAACCCATTTGCACCCTATGGGTTTTACCCCTTTAGGTAGGTCAACCAAAGTCAATTCTTGGTTTTCATACATGGATTCCATCTCGGATTTCATGGCCACTAGCCACTTCTCAGAGTCAGGCCCCGACATAGCTTGTTGGTAGGTTGTGGGCTCATCCTGATCCATGAGCATCACATCACCGGTGTAAGTCTCGAGAAATCCATATCTCTCAGGCTCACGCCGAACCCTACCAGACCTATGTGGGCTCTATGCTACAGGAATAGACTCTTGAACCACAACGTCTTGTGTTGTCTGTTCAGGTTCCATTTTAGGTTCGATGTCTCCTTGTTGTTCTTGAATTTCTTCAAGTTCTACTTTCCTCCCACTAGTTCCTTTAGAGATAAACTCTTTCTCTAAAAAGACACCAGTTCGAGCAACAAACACTTTTTGCTCAGAAGGATTGTAGAAATAGTAACCCTTTGTTTCTTTGGGATACCCAATAAAAATGCATTTTTGAGATTTGGGCCCTAGTTTGTCAAAGGATTGACGTTTCACATAAGCGTCACAGCCCCAAATCTTCATTAAAGGCAAATTGGGACGCCTCCCACTCCATATCTCATATGGTGTAGTTTGAACCGATTTAGATGGAACTCGATTTAGTGTAAAAGCGGCTGTCTCTAGAGCATGTCCCCAAAAGGAGTTTGGAAGGTCAGCTTGACTCATCATAGAGCGAACCATGTCTAACAGAGTTCGATTTCTCCTTTCAGATACACCATTCCATTGAGGTGTACCTGGTGGAGTGAGTTGTGATACTATACCACACTCCTTCAGATAGTCAAGGAATTCTCGATCCAAGTACTCTCCACCTCGATCTGATCGAAGCACTTCGATACTCTTCCCGAGTTGATTCTCTACTTCATTCTTGAATTCTTTGAACTTTTCAAAGGATTCTGACTTGTGTCTCATGAGATACACATAGCCATATCTGCTGAAGTCATCAGTGAAAGTAATGAAGTATTGGAAACCTCCTCTAGCTTGTGTAGACATAGGGCCACATACATCACTATGTATGAGTCCTAGTAAGTCATTAGCCCTTTCACTTTGCCCTATGAATGGGGCTTTGGTCATCTTGCCCAACAAACATGACTCACATGTCTCATATGATTCAAAATCAAATGAGTCCAAGAGTCCATCCTTATGGAGCTTGGATATGCGGGTCTCATTTATATGGCCCAAGCGACAGTGCTAGAGATAGGTCGGGTTCGAATCATTTAATCTGACCTTCTTGGTATTCACATTATAGATTGGATCTTCGAGGTCTAGAACATACAACCCATTGCTAAGTTGAGCACTGCCATAAAAGATTTCATTCAAATAAATAGAACAACATTTGTCCTTTATTATAAATGAAAAACCTTTCTTGTCCAAACAAGAAACAGAAATCAAATTTCTACTAATAGTAGGCACAAAGTAGCAGTTGTCTAATTCTAAAACTAATCCACTAGGTAAAGTGAGAACATAAGTCCCTACGGCTAAGGCAGCAACCCTTGCTCCATTTCCAACACGTAGGTCCACTTCACCTCGGGCCAATCTTCTACTTCTACTTAGATCCTGCACATTTGCACAAATGTGAGATCCACATCCAGTATCCAATACCCAAGATGAGGAAGTAGAAAAGTTAGCCTCTATAACAAAAATACCTGAAGTGGAAGTCTTACTTCCCTTTTCCTTAGCAAGTTCTTCAAGATAGAGCTTGCAGTTGCGCTTCCAGTGTCCAGGTTGCTTACAATGGAAGCACTCCCCTTCCTTTGCCACACCACCCTTTGGTTTCAGTGCAGCTGAAGAAGAATTAGCATTGGACTTTCCATTAGCTTTATCCTTCTTCTTGTTGGCTTTTCCCTTTCCCTTGCCCTTTTGAACCATCAAAATGGGCTTAGCCTTCTTAAGGTTTTGCTCAGCAGTTCTCAACATGTTGAGCAATTCAGGGAGGGACTTGTCAAGGTCGTTCATGTTATAGTTCATGACGAACTGACTGTAGCTTTCAGGCAACGATTGCAAGACTACATCAACAGCCAACTCTTTCTGAAGAGCAAATCCCAAACTCTCAAGATTCTCAATGTACCCAATCATCTTGAGCACATGAGGACCCACGGGACTTCCCTCAGACATCTTGCACTGAAACAATGCCTTAGAGGTCTCAAACCTCTCATGCCTAGCTTGCTCTTGGAAAAGCATTTTGAGATGTTCGATCATATCGAATGCCCCCATGTTCTCATGTTGCTTCTGAAGCTCAGATTCCATGGTAATAAGCATGAGGCATGCAACATCCAAAGCATCATCAGAATGCCTCTTGTGAGCATCCCTTTCAGCTCTTGGAGCAGTGGCAGCAGGCTCATTCGGAATGGGCTGCTCTAGGACATAAGCCTTTCTCTCTTGCTTGAGGACTATCCTCAAGTTTCGGTACCATTTGAGAAAGTTGGTCCCATTCAGTTTTTCCTTCTCAAGGATCGATCGCAACGAAAGTGTCGATGTGTTTTGTGCCATGGTTATCTACAACAGTAAATATGCAGTGTAAGAGTCATGTATTTTAATTCATTTAATAAGGACTTTTATTAAACGATACTCCCACTATTTTCCTCAAAATAATAACCCTCGATATTATTTCGGAACACCTCGGCGCTAAGGTATTCTAGTGGGCCAAGATCCATATTTGACCACAACCTGAGTCAGCTTTGGCTTTTCTCTCAAGTTACAGCTATTTAGGTAGGCAACTCCTTGCCAATTGCATCTTATGCAACTCTTGGATAGTTGGGTGAACAACACTTGTCCAAGCTCATCTCATGAGCTTAAGCCCAACTCTATGCCTCTAAGTCCCTAATCCTATTAGGATGACTTAGTTAAGTCGAACCCAAAGTTAGCAGTTTGGATATCACTATTATCCCATCGCGCCTTACCAAGATGAACATAGGTGCTTTGCTTTGGCAAACCCACCTAATGTTGATCAAAGTCTTGACGAGTGCCAACATTTGGAAGGCATCACATTTAATGACTTAATATTTGTTTGAGGGATTTTTTTTTTTTGATCTCACCAATTTGTTATCTCCGGTTGTCTTATACATGCATCACATACAAATATAAAACATGCATCTCATGCGTACAAGAAAGTAAACGTGACATGGTTATAGCCCAAACTATGCGATATTCTCAAGCCAATGAGAATATCATAAAAGCCTAAGAAAAGAAAAGAGTCTTCACAAGCTCCTTCTCTTCCTTTCTTGGTTGCCCTTTTGTTGTCACCTCCTTGGACATACCACCTTGGATGATCCTTGGACATACCACCTTGGATGATCCCATAATGCACCATTACATCAATAATAGAAACCTCGAGTTACATTCGAGGGGAGTAAGGTGAGAAGAGAATGTACAATGAGAGTGATAAGAAAAGGCACGACTTGCAGGCCGTATTTACAAGTACAACCAATCAAGGGCTATAACCATGCACCATGCTTCAAACACCAATCAGCATATCATGTCAAATCTCATTCAACAAAGATGCATGCCAATTTTTGCGCGTTGATTAACCAGTTTTTATTTATGTGGCGCTTCGCATACGGCGGTCCCGCTGGCCGGTCAGCGGGCGGTGGTTCCGCTGACCGGTCAGCGGACGGGGTCAAGGGGAGCTGCCCTTGCGGGGGGTGTGGGGGGCAGCGCCCCCCGGCGCAAAAAATTGTCTTACAATTGCTTAGCCCGAAATCTTCTATTTCGAGCAAGTAGGCACCCGAGACTCCTCCATTCGAGCCACCAAAAATACCTTACTTTCGGTGCCCGAATAGGCCGAATCCGAACAAAGCTAGGGTTTTTGCAACTATTGCAAGAATCCTAATCCATATAGGTATCTCATACCTATCAATTTCGGGTTAATCTCATTAACCAATTAGTGTCATTTCTTCATATATGTCATATGTTCATTACGAGTTCCGGTTTCATGCATCATGAATCAATCTAATTAATCATGGCCGAAAAGCAACCGAACACATAACATCATGCGATTCAACACTCAATCCCGATTTAGGGTTTCACCAGTAGCTCTGATACCACTGTTGGGTTTCGGGAGCCAAACAGCGCAGCGGAATTTAACCGAAACCCTCCAGGATCCAAGTGAAACGGGGTAAACCGGGTGTTCGAAAATTTTCATACCTAATTTTCGGTTGAGATCTCTCACTCAACTGTAGAGTCGAATCACAAAACTTGAACAGTTGACGTGTTCAAGCTCTCTATGGTATCCACACGAGCCTCTCGGGATCACCACGCTTCCACCGCGTCCCGGCAGATGCGTTTCTCTTGCGCTCGCAGTGCTAGCTTGCGTCCTCCAAGGAATTGCAAGAGAAGAGTGCGGCTGTCCTTTTGGGAAGGCTAGGGCAAGGAGACCTGCGAATTTCTCACTAGAAGTTGTATTTATAGTGAGACTCAACTTCCAGGCCTAATGGGTTTCAAAGCCCTAATCCAATTAGGCTTTAATTTCGGGCTTAATAATGGCTCAACTATTGGGCCCATTATTAATACGAAATTATTGTGAAACCAAAACCCAAATTATTAGCCCATGCACTCTAATGATCCAAATAGCTCTATGTGTGCGACCCAATAGGCTCTTACCACATTGGCAATGATCATAAATCACATTTATGATCATAAGCAATGAGCGGTGTCTAGCAACACATCATTGCTACCCAAGTGACAAGATTGTCGATGATTCGACTAAACCTTTATGATCATCACCGATATATGCCATTGTCCCTTTGTCCAAGATATCAAGACTAAGCACGAGACATGGAATGTGTCACTCTCGTATAGCCCAATCTTTGGTTTCTTGATTACCGAGTAGACCAACTTAAACTGATGACATTGATATCGTATATCAACTCATCCAAGCATGGCCATGCATTTTCTAAGTCTCACTCTATCAAGGGGCCCGAAGATATCACTCCCGTTACATAGGAGGGACAAATCCCATCTTGATCATACAAATCCCTCCGCATGATATGTGGCATACCCAATGACCTCCTTCAAGTTCACTCAGTTACGAGCAACAAAGGAAAGTATCAAAGTATGTGACTCACATGTAGGGAACCTTGATGATCTTAGGTCGAAGGACTACATATACCATGATCACTATGAGAATCACTTATGACACTCATATAACGATCCATGTAGTGTTCTTATGGTGGGTCGGTCCAGTACACAAGTTCTCCAACTTGTACCCATATGTAGACTACATATCTCATATTAGTCTCCACATATGCTAGTCGTTATGTATTATTGCAACCCGCTCCACAATAATACTAGACCAGGGACGTTTAAGAATATCATTGTTCTAGGTTACAATTATGTTTGTTAAATTACGCAAAAACAAAACAACAAATATAATCGCTGGATTAATGCCTTAATAAAATATCATGACTCAATGTGCAAAAAAAAAAATACAATCATCTCATGATTGGCTTTTTGGGCACAACACTAACACTTTGAAACCTCAATTAGGTGCACTAAGGTTTCACCTTGCAACCTCGTGACTAACGGCATGGCTAGGTCACCAAGGGTTATAAACCTTTCACCCATGAGACCTTGTAGACTAGGTGCACTAAGGTTTCCACATAGAAGCCTTCAATCCAAAGTCTTTACTAGGCTTCTAATGGTACTAAACCTTGCACCCACTTATGGTGCTTTATTGTGGACATATTTTCCTTTAAAACCTTCCTCCACTGTAAGTTAAAACAACTTTAAAACTGGATCATTTTAAGTATTTTTAAAAAATGGAGGTGATGGTACTCCTTTTTAGCTTCATGTGGAATCCTGAATCACCTCAATCGGACACCCGAGCGAAAAGTTATGCTGAAAACAAAATCAGGTGTCAAATGCTATCTTGGTGACACATCACCACAGTTGTCGACGTTCTGCCAATTTTCTGAGGTCTTGGCAACACATCGTGGGAACTTGTAGGGATTGGTGACGCATCGCCAACCTGCAAAATGCCTAGAACATCTCCGATTTTACTACTATGAACTTTGAACACTTTTGAAACATATCAAACATGCATGGATAGCCTTCAAACTTCACATACGTGTAGTACATGTTACAAAGACCACAATGCACCATTGAAACCAATCCTATGGTGTCCATAAACACCACACAAATCCTTGAAAGTCCCTAGTCCAACATGTTCATTACCATCCACCAACTAATTCCATTCACAAAATTACTTGAATTTAACAAGCAAACAAGCTAGGAATGACATCAATTATGCTTGAATCATAAATCCCTTACCTCAACTCCAAGTAACAAGCAAGAATCAATCTCTTTCCCAATCAACTAAGCTCACCAAAGTATCACCTAAGTTCCAATAAAAAACATAGACACTAAACATCAAAACCTTGCTTCCTAACCAAAACCCAAGCTTCTAAACATCTAATAAACAAGAATTCACCAAGTACTCAAGTGTTACCAAGCATCAAAAACAGGGGATAGTGGAAAACTTGGTTCCAAGCTCCAAAAACTTGAAATCATGCTTGAAACAAGCTTTCCATAGCTTCTATATCCTTGGTTGCCTCCATTTCTATGAAAATCTCTTGATTTTGAGGTTGAATCGATGGAGAATTGGTAGAGAGAAGGGGGAGCCCAGGTTGAATCGTGAAAATGGCAGCCCTCCCCTTTCTTTACCAACTTATAGGCTCATTTAACCCCAAGCCACCAAACTACTTAAAAAGTTACAATTAAGTCCCCTCCTTTTGGTAACCTTGTCATTCTTGATTAATTCTAGTTTCAATTTTCAAGTTTGGGTTAAGGTTGAAAGTTAAGTTATAAAAACTCATTTCAAAACACTCGGGACTTATCCCGGCTATTCAGGATGCAAAATTATCATTTCACCCCTGAACCTCATTTAGTGCCTTTACTTCTTCGAAACTTAGTGAACTTTGATAAACTTGCCTATTCTTGCTATGTAAACTTGAAATTAGGTTCCCAACCAGCTTTCCACTAAGACAACTATAACATTCGTAATCTTAGGTCACGTGCATTAGTTGTTATTTCAAGCAAAGAAACCAATAATTGCAAACAAAAACTCAAGAATTCAAGGAATTCCTAGCAATCTTAGGTAGCAAGCCATCATAGGTGACCAGGGCCTATTACAATTATTGTACATTCTGTAGATGTATGTACACATAAATATAAGGTAAATAGCATAGATCATGCACAAACTATTATCTATGTTGCACATTTATCATTAAACTATAAAATGTTGCATCATCAGCCTGAAACTGTTGAAATCGTTACAATATTCATTATCTATAACTAAACTAAACATTTAAATTCAATTGAAGGTTTAAAGAAGTGATTTGACCACAAATATAAATTTTAAACTGTAAAAGAGTTGTCTTTCAATAAATTTAAACTGTTAAATAATTTTTTATAGTTAACAAATAATTTGATTTACCAATTTTTTTCTCCCCATGAATGCAATACATTTCTTACTTCGGAAACAAATCAAATAATTTCCATCATTTTTAATTTTATATTTATGGACAAATTGCTTTCTTAGAGCATCAACTTGATTTGAATGTCCACTCACCCACAAAGGATGAATATTGCAACACTTATTAATAATTTTGGATGATGATGCAACATTGTATAGTTTAAGGATAATTCTGCACCATAGGTGATAGTTTAGGGAGAATTTTCATTTACCCTAAAATCTATGTAGAGAAAATTCAAGCCAAACAGTACTAACACCAGTACCATAGAGCTGAAAAGTGGTTGGCAATTAGAGATTTCGAACATTACTCATTCAAGCCACTTTAGAAAAGTGGCAGTAAGGGAAATGGGAGAACCGAAAGGTTACAAGTTTGACTCTAACCTGCCTCATTTCATTATACAATATCATTTAGAGTTGGTTTGAGTATTTTCTAGATAAAAAAAAAATAGGCATTTCCTTTTTCATATATTATAGACTTAAACTTATAAAATTGTTTCTATGTATAAAAAAAATCCTCCTTAAGCTGAAAAAGTATAAATTGCATCATTGGTCGCTAAATTATTGAGAAGTTTGCAACTTTGTCCACAAAAAATACATGTTACAATCACCGACAGAAATCATGTTTTGTCAATATGCCGCCTAAGAGCAACCCTCTCGGCGTCGAAACCTTCCTATTGTGACAAATAACGCTGGCTTTTTACTGCTATTTAACACCGCAATTAGATTTCTATCCCCCAGCTGAGAAACTTGCTTAAATCCTACTAAACTAAAGGAACGATGAATTGCGGACCTAATTATTCCAGCCAAGAGGATTTACGTTGGTAGGAATGGTCTTAAGCACTCAACCAAAGCTGAGTGGGTAACGCACGACGTGTTTAAGAAAATCCTTTCTAATTTTTAGAAGAGAAAACTACAGAATCCATCCTGAAGCTTTCCCTAATCTACAATTGCTCCTTCCTATTTTAAACATGTATCATTACTACCTGAAGCTTTTTGAAACCTACAGTTACACCCTACAATTCATTTCCGTCATTAAAAGTTTGCTAACCAGTTTCTATAATTCCAACTAAAAATTTGTCGACCAGAAATTTTATTCAGACAAACACAGATTAACTATGACGACTTTCCAAACACAGATAACTGTAAACTTTTTTCCTCACAATCTTTGCAATATTTACTGTTTTAGGCCGTCCAAAATCTTTACAATATTTCTATAATTAGTAAATTATTTTACCATATTACCTTTCAAATTATCATTTTAATATTTCCTTCTTTCACCTTTCTTTACTTACATGCAAAGAGTAAATAAAAAAAGTGGAAACAACACACAAAATTTTTCATCTTTTTAATCTTTTCAATCTTTACGTCAAACGCACATATTTTAAAGAACCAAAGACGGAATAAGTGTCACAATCTTCTAAAAACGATTATGTTTTTTTGTCTGAAAAAAAAAAGTCCATTGTGTTGACTAGATCTTCTTTCTTGTAAAAAAATATTTTTTGTTTGGTATTTTAGGAACAAGTAGGTAGGTTTTTAATGTTGGAAATAAATAGTTGAGGTGTAACTACCTATGGGGATAATAAAATATTTCGCGGGACAATGATCGGCTAGGACCAATGGTGGATAAAAAAAAAATTAAAGTGAAACCATATATAAACCTAAATTACAAACAATTAAGGGTGGCTATTCAGTTATTTTGTTCAGATCAAACCAAATTAATCCGTTAAATTGGTTTTCAGTTTTTGACCATAAAAAATTGAATTGACCAAATTAGATAAGAAATTCAATTAAAACAGAACTGAAATCGCTTTGAAACCAAAATAACTGAATTTATGTTGCTGCCTTTTTGACATTTTCGTGCAATTTCCCCAAGTTTTAGAAATCTTGCAGCAGTTTCAACATAATAATTCAACAAAACATAAAATAGTGAGCCATCCAAGTTTTAAAAATCCTAAATAAACAATCCCACAAGTTACCAAGCAAGCATTTAAACTTCTTACGTTTACACATTCTCCACCACTCCATTTTAATTGACAGGCTTACTTCATCACCAATCAAATTTCATCAAACCTAAAAATTTTGGCCAATAAACCAATTAAAAACCAATTACCTAATGACATGATAAATAAAAAGAGATAACTTAAATATGAAATAAACATTCATACTTACTCAAAGAGATAACTATGAAGCAAAAAAGGCAGCCTAAATCTGGAAGTAAATCAATTGTAATAGATTTATAAAGACAAACCTTGATGGCCAGGGGCCTCATCGTTTATAGTCATGGTGACTGGTGGAGGGACTTCTGGGAGAAAGAACGCATGGTGGACTGGACAGCCCAAAGGAGAGTGCCTGAAAGCTCAGAAACAAAACGGTTAGAAGGCCCCCGGAGTGTTTTTCCGGGGGGGAGCCTCCGACACCCAAGTCAGTGGTGGCTGAGAGAAAGGCGGAGAAAATAGCACAAAGGGCTAAGGAGTTTTGCCTGGTAATGGGAGCCGTATTTCGCCAGCCAACCAACCTCCTGTCTGGTATTAAGTCCTGGTATTTATAGGAGTGCCTAGCCCGTTCAGATCGCGACACGTGTTCGGTCGGATGTTCCTGAATTTCTGGGCGTAGGGGACAGATAGTTGGTAGCAGGTTGCCTTGAGCCATGTGCTGAGACGGGCCATGATGTGATTTTGATGGCGTCAGCGTGGCAGAGCGCCTTTTGAGGCGGCTTGTGGCGTCTGTGAATGGATGTGTCAGAGGCTTCCTTAAATGCTTCCATAAATACTCCTGCCGTACTCCCGAGGTCCCTGGGTGAGGTCGTCCTTTGGTACGGACAGAGCCTCTTCGGGAAACAAGCCCTCAGTTCGGGGGTTCCCAGCTTCAGGGAGTTCCGCCTTCGGGGATATCGTGTTCGGCTCGCTATGTTAGGTGCCACTTTTCCGAAGGCGATCAGTTCACGACCCTGGGGGGGGCGAGTAGTGTCCTGGCGTGCCGGGCTCGGAGCTCTTCGGCTATCTCCCGAGGTGCCTGATCACACCTTTTCTCGGGTAGCGCCAGCTTCTTCTGGCCATTCTTGTGGCAGGGAGTTCGGCCAGATAGAGGCGATAGCCTTTGGCTATCACATGCCCCCCTTTGGAAAGCCGAAGTGAAGACTTCGGTTTTGCATCTCTTTCCGAGGTCGTCTGTGGGAGTCTTTTTGGAAGCATAACCTGTTCCGAGGATGTGCCTTTTGCCCGAAGATCACGGGCTCTACGGCCTTGGCCTTTTCTTTGGCGTCCTCGAGGCGTCCTCGAGGCGGAGTCTGCGTTTTGTTTCTGCAGGTCTGTTCGGCCAAAGCGTGTCAGTCTGAGCGGCGCGTCCCAGTTTTCCAGGGATGTCAGAAGACGTGTCCCAGCTTTCAAGGGACGTTTGGAGGACGTGTCCCCTATTTTTGCGCAGCAGTTGACACGTGGCGCTTTGCCATTGGAGGAGAGTCGCGTCGGTTACAGAGGGCGCGCCTTTTCAAGTGCAGAGAGCAGTTACGGCGTCGGTTCGCCTCCAAAGGGTACTTATGACGACGTTTCGGTTACCCACCTCTGGCTTATAAATAGCCCATTTCATCATAAGTTCCTTTTGCTCACTCTTTTGCTCTTTTCTCTGCTTTGCCTCTGTTCTTGCATTTTTCTTGCTTTCTGTGGCGGAGCTTCCTTAATCAGAGCCTTTTTTCCAGCCAACTTTCACGACGGCGTCCTCAGATTTTGGCAAATCTTTCGGTGGGTTTTTGTTTTCCAGCGCGTTTTGATCCCTGTGTTCTTCTGAGTTTTTCTCTGGAAACTGTTTTCTTCCGTTTTCAAACTCATTTTTATGTCGAAAATGCCCATTCCTGAGAGCTGGCAGCCTCTTTTAGCCCATCCTTGTTGCACCACCCCTGAGAAGTTAGAGAGGTGGAAGAAAAAATTCTTTCTTCCCTCTTACGCCGTTACCAGGCTGCCTCGTTCTAGCCACTATGCATTTTCAAACCATAGTAAGGAGGTTACCGTTTTCCGAGCCCAGCTGAAGGCCGGTCTTCGGTATCCTCCCTCGAAGATGGTGTGCGAGTTCTGCCAATTTCATGGCATTGCGGTGAACCAGCTTCCCCCGAACTCGTTCTGCTATTTCAACGCCTACCTCTGCATGTGTGGCGTCTTCGGGATAGAACCCCATTTCAGGATTTTTATGCAGTACTACAAGCTCTCTGTGGTCCCGAAGGGTGGCTTCTATTTCATGCTACCTCGGGGATCCGGGAGCAAGAAATTCATGTTCACCTTCGCCACTAAGGATAGCTGGCGGGGGTGGCAACAGAAGTTCTTCTTCATGAAGATGGCTGAGGCCTGGTCGTACGTTCCGACCAAATGGGCTCAGGGAACACTGGATGCGGACGTTGCTGATCCGAGGATGCTGCTGACCCCAGAGTTGGCTCCCGTGTTCGCGGATTTCGACGCCCGCATTCGGGCTGTTTCTGACTGGGATCCCGAGGTCTCTCCGCGCGCCCTTTACCCTTTTCCTATCAACTGGAAGTTGATGACCGAAGAGGTCCTTCGGGAACTAAAGGTGGTAAAGGAGCACAAGACTGACCTCGGGATGCCAGCTCCTGCCATTGCCGGGAAAGATTCCTGGTTGGTCAAGCTTCTTAAGGAGGAGATTTCTTTCGAAACGCTTGCCGAAAGTGAGTTATTTTCTACTCCTTTGCTGTTTTTTCCTCGGACTTACGCTGATGTTTCTCTCCTTTTTCAGAGATGGGTGACGACACTGCCGCCTATTACAAGTCCCTCTTCTCCGGCCAAGTGGAGAAGGACGATCAAACGAAGAAGGCGGCTTCCCGAAGGCGGAAGTCTACTGGCGCGGGTCCTTCGAGGAAACGGGCAAAGAGAGCTACTCAGGTTCCTCTAGAAGAAATACCCGAGGAGACTGCCGAGGAGCCTGGGACAGCCGAGGTTCCGGCGTCTGAGGCTGCTGCTTCCGAGGTCCCTCCAACCGACGTCCCTCCTCAAAGTCCTTCTGCGTCGCCTGCCCTCCTTGATGTAGTGGTAGAAGTACCTTCTGCCGAGGAGCGGCGTAAGTAGAAGGGTAAGGGCATTTCGGTCGAGGAGGCCGAGGACTCCGAGGACGATGTTGCCGAGGTCCCGCCAGGTTTGTTTCCAGACAAAGTGTGCTTCCTTTGTTTTTTCTGGAATTTGCCTTTGTCTCTGACCTGTTTCTCTTTTCCGCCCTGCAGGGGAGCTACTTACCCCGAACTGGAGGGCCGAACACGCGGAGGCGAGGGCCCGTCGCGACGCCAAAGTCCCGCAAGGGAAAATACCAAAGGAGCCTTTCTGGACATTCACGGAGGACATGAACCTGTACTCCGAGGACTGTCCTGAAATGGCGAAGCAGATTTAGAAGGGGGTGCTCACCGAGGCCTCCTTCAGGCTATAGCGGCGGCCCACCCGGGGGATAACACTCTTGCCGCAAAGATCACCGAGCATGCTGCTCAGGTATATCCTTCACAACTCTTGCCTTTCAATTTTTTCCTAAGTGTTTGGCTCTTACTGACCTTGCGTTTTATCTCCTTTGCAGCTGCTGGGGTACACCGGCTTTCTCCGAGTTCGGGTAGCCAGGCAGACGGCATTCCGAGCTTCGGCCTTAGAGGCCCTAGAAAAGGTGAAAGCGACGTGCTCGGAATTGACCACCAAGAACCAGCAGCTGGCAGATGCTGCGAAGGAGGAAGCTGCCACCCTTCGGGAGGGGTTCCGAAAGGAGAAGGAATTCTTGATGGCAGACTCTTCCCTAAAGATTGCCGATCTCCGCAATCAGGTGGCGGGGCTGCGCGCTGCAAACCAAGACCTTCTTCAAGACAAGGGAAAAAAGGAGAATATCATAGTCACGCTCTTGTCTGAGAAGAAAACCCTTCAAGCCGAGGTTCAGTCTTTGAAGAAGGAGCCGAAGGGGGAGGAGCGGATAAGGGTGCCGGAAGAGGAGGTCGGGGATCTGAAGGACGAGCTTGACGACCTTGAGCTTAAGAAGAACAAGGCTGATCAAATGAACAAGGTCGCGTTTCAGGACGGCTTCTGCCTCGTTCGGCACCAGGTTCTCCAGAGGTTCCCAGGTCTGGACCTCTCTTTTCTAGAGGGTCTAAACATTCCTGGGGGACCTCGGTGGCAATGGTCCAAGATCGAACATCTGAAGCTTCCTCCAATTCCAGCGCGGAAGGTGGCGGAAAAGGGTGGACAAACGAGTGGCTCTCAGGACACCGCGAACCCTTAGGCTTCTTTAGGGCCCCTTTTCCTTCCCTTGTTTTTTGTACTCCTTCTTCGGGTACTTCTTTATTGTAAGGCAGCTTTGCTCTTAACGGAGATTTTTTGGCTACGTGTTTCTTCAAGTTTCTTTATTTCCATTTTCCCGAACACGTTCGCTCAAGAGACTTCGGAAAACCTGCGATCAAAGAAACTTTTTTACCTTCCTTTGTCCTGAGTACGTTTTACTCGAGAGACATTCTGGAAAGTCTGAGAAAATTTTGACTAAGTCTTTGTGCAGGCTTTTGCATTTCCGATTTTTCCCGAACATGATTGCTCAAGGGACTTCGGCAAACCTTCAATCAAAAATTTTTGTTTTTCCAGTTGTTCCGAGCATGTTTGCTCAAGGGACTTCGGAAAACCTTCCGCGAGATTTTTCACTTCCCATTTTCCCGACAACGTTCGCTCAAGGGAGCTCGGGAAATTATCTCAGCGCTGGCTACGGCGAGTACTTCTGCGAGATTTTTGTTTTCCATCTTTCCCGAGCGTGGCGGCTCAAGGGACTTTGGGAAGCCATATCTATGCTTTATCATGGCGAGCATCTTTCACGGAATGTTGTTCATTTCTGCACTTAAGAAATTTTCTCAAGATACTACTATATATTTAGAACATTTTTTGTTCAACATACCTCCTCCGCTCAACGTTAAGCGTAGAATTTTTTCAAGGCGCCCGAGTGCCAATTGTTCTTCAATTCTATGCCTTCGACGTCGCCAAGCTTCTACACGCCTTTTCGTTGTTTTGGCCAGGGCCAGATAGGGTCCTTTCAAGCTTGCGCGAAGTACGCCATGGGATGGCCTTCGGCGTGCGAATTCGGCCTTTCGGGGAACAAGGTCTCCCTTCTTGATTTCCTTTGGCCTGGCCCATAAGTTTATAGCCACGGCCACTCTTCGCTGGTAAGCTTTTCTTCTCAGCTCGACTATTTCTCTGTGTTCGGCCACCAGATCGAGATTGGTTCTTAGGCCGAGGTCGTTACCACCTTCATCAAATACTTGCACCCGTACCGAAGGTCGAACTATCTCTATTGGGATAATGGCCTCTGTTTCGGAGATGAGTGAGAAAGGAGTTTCCCCTGTGGCTCTTCGGGGCGTCGTTCGGTAGCTCCATAATACACTTTGGAGTTCTCCCGGCCATTTCCCCTTGGCTTCCCCCAGTCTCTATTTCAGGCCATCTTTTATGGTCCTATTCGATACTTCCACCTGCCCGTTGCTTTGGGGGTGAGCTACTGGGCGAAGTGCATCTTTCATTCCGAGGTCGCTGGTGAATTCTTGGAATCCTTTGTCTATGAACAGGGATCCATTATCAGCCACTAGTAAACCTGCATACGATGTTCTTCTATACGAAGTTTTGCACTTCTTTTGCCGAGATAGTTGCTAGTGGTTCCGCCTCTACCCATTTTGAGAAATAGTCCACTGCTACCACGCAGAATTTCACGCCTTTGGGTGCTGCGGGGAGTGGCCCAATAGGGTCTATGCCCCAGACTGCGAATGGCCAAGGATAGTCTGCCGAGGTTACTATTTCCGAGGGTGCCCTCTGGATTTTTGCATGTCTCTGGCAACTACCGCACTTCCGGACGAACTGCCTTGCGTCCTTTCTCAGGGTAGGCCAGAAGTATCCTTGGCGGAGTATCACTGCTGCAAGGGCATCAGTTCCAATGTGTGAACCACACATGCCTTCGTGAACTTCTTCAAGGACCATTTCAGTATCCTCTTCATCCACACATCTCTGCAGCGGATTTGCATATCCCTGCCGGTATAACTCTTCGCCAATCAGGAAGAATCTTCCGGAGCGTCTTCGCAGTCTTGCAGCATCGCCGGGGTCTTCGGGGAGCAAATTCTCTGCGAGGTATCTTTTGATTGGGTCTTTCCACCCTGCTCCCGAGGTCGTCATGCTTAGCACTGAGATGCTCGGATGGTCTAGCACCTCGGTGTATGTTTTTTTGACTTCGCCAAGCAATCTGCCTCAGTGTTATTCCGCCGAGGTACATTTTCGATTCCGTACGGCGTCAAACTCCCGAATGAGCTTTGTTACCAACTCATGGTATTTCGCTAGGGTCGGGTCTTTCGCGCCATAGTCCCCTGCCATTTGCCGGACCACCAGCTGGGAATCATTATGGGCTTTCAAGTTTCTCACGCCAATTTTTCTGGCCAGGCGTAATCCTACTATCAGGGCCTCATACTCGGCCATGTTTTTGGTGGCGTTGAAACTGAACTTGATGGCCTTCATTACTTCTAGGCCTTCGTTACTTCTAGGCCTTCGGGGCCTCTGATAATTACTCCAGCTCCCTGGTGTTCGGATCCTGAGGCTCCATCTACGTGCAAGGTCCATTCTGGCTCACCCTCTTTTGGATCTGAATGGCTCTCCTCAGTGATGGGTATTTCGGCGATAAAATCTGCCAGTGCTTGAGCTTTTACGGCCTTCCGAGGCTCATACGTGATTTCGTGTTCGCCCAGCTCTATGCACCACTTGGAGAGCCTTCCCGAATGATCATCCCTCTTCATGACATCCCGTAGCGGCAGACTACTTCGGACGATGATGGGGTGAGCCTGAAAGTATGGTCGCAGCCTTCTCCCTGCAAGCACCAAGGCATATATAGCTTTTTGAAGCAAAGGGTACCTGACTTCGGCGCCATGCAGGGACTTGCTGACATAGTAGACCGGCCATTGCTTTGGCCCTTCTTCTTTCACGAGGACCGAGCTCACAGCCTTTTCTGTAACGGCGAGGTAGAGTACGAGGGGCTCTCCCTCCCGAGGTTGTCACAGAGTCGGCAGGCTGGCCAGGTAGACTTTGAGTTCTTCCCAGGCCTTTTGGCAATCTTCATCCCAAGGATGATCATTCCTTCCGAGGTCGCCTTCCATTTTTGCTGCCTTTGTGAGGATTTTGAGGAAGGGTCGACACCTATCTCCGTACCTGGAAATAAAACCTGCTCAGAGAGGTTATTCTTCCGGTGAGTCTCTGCACATCTTTGACTGTGGTAGGAGTTCGGAATCTCAAGCAGAGCCTCAATCTTCTCGGGGTTAGCATCGATGCCTCTTTCGGATACCATGCACCCAAGGAATTTTCCCGAGGTCACCCCGAAGATGCACTTCTCAGGATTAAGGCGGATCCCGAAGGCTCTGAGCTTTTGGAAGGTTTCCTCTAAATCTGCAACGTGGTAGCCAGGCAGCTTGCTCTTGACTATCATATCATCAACATACACCTCCATGTTTCTCCCCATTTGGTCTTTGAAGACCTTGTTCATCAGCCTCTGGTAGGTGGCTCCTGCATTTTTGAGCCCGAAGGGCATCCTGATATAGCAATATGTTCCTCCCTCGGTGATGAAGGCAGTCTTCTCTTCATCTTCGGGGTCCATCCTTATCTGATGGTAGCCACTGAAGGCATCTAGGAAACTTAGGAGCCCATATTCAGCAGTTGAATCTACCAGTTGATCTATTGGCGGCAGAGGGTATGAGTCTTTCGGGCAAGCATCGTTCAAGTTTCTGAAGTCGATGCACATCCGGAGTTTGCTGCTACCTTCTTTTGTGGCAATGACCACGTTGCTTAACCATTCGGGGTACTTGACCTCCCTGATAACTTCAGCATCTAAGAGACGCTGGACTTCGGTTTTGACAAAGTTGCTTTTGTGGGCTGAGATGCTTCGTTTCTTTTGCCGGACAGGTTTTGCTTCCGGGCTTACTTTGAGGCTATGCTGTATTATGCCAGGGTTTACTCCTGGCATATCTTTCACCGAGTAGGCAAACAGATCTTTATTTTCGAGCAGAAAGGATACAAGTTTTTCCTTGTCACCTTCGGCCAAGCTCTTCCCTATTCGGGTAGATTGTCCTGGGACAAGATCTACTGCTTCCGTTTCTGCTTTGGCGAGATCTTCTTCTGTGCCTTTTTCTGGCGCCTTTGCCTCCATTGTTTGCGCGAGGTTGCTTGCCGAAGCTTTTCGTGCTTTCACAAACACCTTTCTTACCTCGGCTTGGTCTATGAAGACCTCTGCATCTCCATCCTTGGTGGCGAATGTGACAGTCAAGTACTTCACATCAGGGCGAATGTGCGGGTTCCCCGTTGTCAGCCTTCCAAGGATGGCGTTGTACGAGGACGGGACGTCCATGACGATGAATCTCGCCATTGTGGAAGAGTACAACTCAGCTGCTCCGTTCACCGAAGTCCATCTCATCATCAACGGGAGATCGATCTATCCGAGGTCAGGGAGTCCGGATGAATCGACCCCAAAAGTGGGCGAAGTGACAGGCTTTAGTTTGCTCCTGGAGATGCCCAAGCTCGGCAGCAGGTGCGAGAATAGGACGTCAGCTTTTAAGCCATTATCAAGTAACACTCTTTTGACGCCTCAGTTCCCTATCTTTGTCGTGATCAGCAGCGGGTCGTTGTGGGGGGAAGACGACGGTGGAGCTATCTTTGCGAGCCAGTTTCTTTGATGGACTTTTGATAGTCCATGACTGCAATTTCTCTGGCTTTCCGCTTTCTTTCCGAGGATGGGAGCCCCGTGGTGATGGTTTGGATCACCCCTGCTGGAGGTGGGGGGCGAATTTTTGGACTTCGGTTTCTCCGCCTGTCGGAGTCATAGTCCTCATCTTCAGCCCTTTCTTCCTCCATTTTTCTGCCTTTCGGGGGTTGCATCCTCAGGTATTTCCGAAGTTGGCCCTGCTTTATCAGCGACTCTATGTACTTCTTCAGCTGGAAGCAATCTTCGGCGTCATGGCCGTGGTCGCGATGAAACCGGCAGAACTTCTTGCCATTCTTTTTGTTATCGGCGGTCATGGCCTTTGGCCGCCGAATCTGCGTCCCTTGCCTTTCCAGCGCCATAAGGATGCTGGTACGTGTGGTGCTCAGGGGCGTGAAACTCTGAGGTTTCCTTCCCCGCATCCTCCGAGGTCGCCCTGCCTGTTCCGTCGGATGGCGAGCTTGTTTGTTGGACCCTTCGGCGCAGTAGTGATCGGACTTTGGCCCTGCCAATCTCAGCTCCTCGGCTGTCATGTTCTGTTCAGCCCCTCGGTAAAATTCTCCGAGGGTGTCAGGGGGGTCCTTTGAGAACTCGTAGAACAGCTGTGAGTCCCGCCGAAGGCCTCGTGTCATGGCAAGAATACGGATTTCAGGCCGAAAGTCTGGGACACTCAGGGCTTCCCTGTTGAACCTTTCGACATAGTCTCGGATGGTTTCTCCGTTCCTCTGCTCTATGTCGAACATCTGTACAGGCATCTTCGCAGTAGGTCTGCTCCCAATGAACTGCTGGGTGAAGGCTGTGGACAACTCCCGGAACTCAGTGATGGTCCCTGGAAGCAAGGAATTGTACCACGCCGTGGCTGGCCCTGTGAGGGTGACTTCGAAGCACTTGCACATGGTAGCGTCATCAGCACCGTGTATTATCATGCTCCGTCTGTACTTCGTCAGGTGGGCCTGCGGATCAGTATGGCCATCATAAATTTCCAACCGAGGTACTCTGAACTCGCCTGGCATGGCTGCCTCAACGACGGCCTGAGTGAAAGGGGAGTCATCTTCGCAGGATGTTCCCGAGGGTCTGGCCCAAACGGATCTTCTGGCCACTTGTTTTTCCACTCTGTCCAGCCGTGCTAATATCTTCTCCATGAGCACTGTGGCGCTAGGGCCTTCTTCAGGGAATGGAGATCGTCGGCGCCTCTTCGGGGGGCGAGTTCGGCGCTGAGGGGACAAGGACCTCGCCTCAGGTGACGAACTGCTTCGCTGTGAGACTCTCGGCTTCTTGGACCTGGTTTGTCCCACAGAACGTTTCCCGAGGGCCATAATTTCTGTGGACGATTCTTCGCGAGGGTCTCCATTCCCCGAACTGCGATGTATGGACTTGGGGCTCCTCCGCCGAGGGCGTGTCACTGAGGGGGGTCTCTGGGCCTGTGCTTGCTGTGGCCACCTTCGGCCGATCTGCTGTGTCATTTCAGGCACGACCGAACGCTGAAAGTCCCTCAAGAAACTCATAGTGACTACCAGAGGGCGGTCTTCCTCGGGCGCAGAAGTCCCTGGGAGTGTTTGCTCAGCAGCCGGTTGTATCTCAGGCGCGGACGGGGACCTCGGGAGTCCCTTGTCCTTAGAACGCCGAGTCTCAACGACGGCGATCTCAGAGCGGGTTCCCACAGACGGCGCCAAATGATGGCCAGGGGCCTCATCGTTTATAGTCATAGCGACTGGTGGAGGGACTTCTGGGAGGAAGAACGCCTGGTGGACTGGACAGCCCAAAGGAGAGTGCCTGAAAGCTCAGAAACAAAACGGTTAGGAGGCCCCCGGAGTGTTTTTCCGGGGGGGAGCCTCCGACGCCCAAGTCAGTGGTGGCTGAGAGAAAGGCAGAGAAAATAGCACAAAGGGCTAAGGAGTTTTGCCTGGTAATGGGAGCCGTATTTCGCCAGCCAACCAACCTCCTGTCTGGTATTAAGTCCTGGTATTTATAGGAGTGCCTAGCCCGTTCAGATCGCGACACGTGTTCGGTCGGATGTTCCTGAATTTCTGGGCGTAGGGGACAGATAGTTGGTAGCAGGTTGCCTTGAGCCATGTGCTGAGACGGGCCATGATGTGATTTTGATGGCGTCAGCGTGGTAGAGCGCCTTTTGAGGCGGCTTGTGGCGTCTGTGAATGGATGTGTCAGAGGCTTCCTTAAATGCTTCCACAAATACCCCTGCCGTACTCCCGAGGTCCCTGGGTGAGGTCGTCCTTTGGTACGGACAGAGCCTCTTCGGGAAACAAGCCCTGAGTTCGGGGTTTCCCAGCTTCAGGGAGTTCCGCCTTCGGGGATATCGTGTTCGGCACGCTATGTTAGGTGCCACTTTTCCAAAGGCGATCAGTTCACGACCCTGGGGGGGCGAGTAGTGTCCTGGCGTGCCGGGCTCGGAGCTCCTCGGCTATCTCCCGAGGTGCCTGATCACACCTTTTCTCGGGTAGCGCCAGCTTCTTCTGGCCATTACTGTGGCAGGGAGTTCGGCCAGATAGAGGCGATAGCCTTTGGCTATCAAACCTAAAGAGAGTCCTCTCGAAGAAGGGTTGCAATGGGTACAAAGAAACTGAAAGAACCAAGGATGCATGTTAGGAGACATCCATACAATCTTTCCTCAGAACATAGGAAGCCCATATAGAGACACCTAAAGCCGACTCAAAACACCCTAAATCCGGCGCACCCTTTGCAATGTCTTCAACAACTTAACGGAAAAGACAGAGGAAACGTGTCTAAGCGACAACCGATCAAGCATAGGGAAAAGACACAGCAGAAATTATTCAAATCCTAAAAATTGGAAGCAGAACGTACCAGTAGCCGGCAATTAAAGGAACAAGCCTCCCCGAAAGCTACAATATGGGGCAAAAGTAAACAGCAATGGCGGCCGGACGGTGGCGGGAGACGAGGTCACGAGGGGCGTCGAGGCGTAGAACAGTACAGCCAGAGGAGCGAGCGACTAGTGTCTGAGTCACTGAGGGTTCGCAAGAATCGCATCGCATAGCTGCACTGGAGGAGGAGCCGAGAAGGAGTGCCTGGTTGACGGTTGGGCAAATGGGCCCGAACAATAGGGGTTTGTGGGCTTCAGGGAGCAGTAGGCTGGCAGGAGTCCAGAAAATGTTAAAAGAAAATCTATTAATAGATATGAAAGCAGGAAAAATGGCAATATAGACACTTCCTGCTCCCATTTTTTTTATTCAATTATTACTTTTAAGCCATGTGGACTTTCAAATAAAATTTTCCTTTTTTACCCTAAGTGAATATTACGTGTCATCTATATAAACAGTTATTAATTTTTCCTCTTCTTTAATTTAACCCCTCACTACTTCCTGTTCTCCCCTTTTTGGTGGCACAGTTATTATTTTTAACTACTTTCAGCCACTACTTTTGGGAGTTAAATAAGTCGTGGCTACTACTTCCCAAATTAAAATCATGCACACTACTCCACTAAAACTGTCAATTACAATGTTCGGTTACATTTTCTATATTCATATAAATATATTAACACAGTCCACTAACATCACAACACTTCTACCAAGAAAAAGAAGTTATTCCTGAAGAGTTAATTACAGTGTTCTAGCAGCTGTTCGCCTCCGATGCATCACTTCTTATCGTGTCTGCAAACAAGAGGGTGATTTTTGCAGCTTCAGTATGTGATAACCAGAAAATTATAGTACCAAATATGAGGAAACTTACAGTTTTTCCTTCAATTGCAGTGTTGACTTCATCTGTGGAAGGAACAAAAGTGGCCAAAAACAGCATCCTAAAGCAGGTTGGTTCCCTAATCAGTTTCAGCTTCCTTCTTAAACAAAGACCATCAGTCAACAATCACTGTCATTTCTCTCATATTCATTCATATTTTTTAAAACTGCCGAGTAAATTGTCTTCTCCTCTACGTTTTGGACACCTGCTCCTCAAGATATATTTGCTACACTATCAGGTTCATTCTAAAAAATTACTGTGGCCATTTTTCTGGTTTCCTGAAATGTTTATTCCATGAACTGTGGCAATTTGATGGATGCTATGCTTTTGTCTTTTATGTTAGAATGTTAGTGTTAATTATTTTAAGGAATTTAGGAAACAAAACTTACATTCTACCTCATCAACTATCTGTTCCTTGTGAAAAGCTTAGTTTGAAGAGTGCAATGTGGTTTAATTCTTTATGAAATTCACAATTCTTAAACACTGAAAACTCAGCATTTATTACGTATTTTTTCCAATTTTTACCAGCAGTAAATGCTTCAGAAAAAAGGCCGTAAACTTTCTCATCTAATATGTTTTTTTCATGTTTCATAAAAATAGTTTGAGGAGTGCAATGTGGTTCAATTCTTTATGAAATTCACAATTCTCACACACTGAAACTCAACATTCATTACATATTTTTTCCACATTCTAGCAGCAGTAAATGCTTCAGAAAACCATGCCTTACACTTTCTCATCTCACATGTTTTTTTCATGTTTCACAAAAAGATTTAAGTGCTAAAACGGCTTTTCACGCAGAATGGAAGTCATTTCAATCCCTATGGTTCCTACCCTCGGCTATTTGTGCACTAAGCTCAGAATTGAGTCTCCGGCATACTCACTCGCCCTAAAGAGTAACAAATTTAGGTATACTGTGAATGTGCAACTGGGTAAGCTGCCTGGTGGTGAGAATAATATTGTTAAGGTCAAAGGGTTGCTATCTACAAAGGTACAGATGGCTAGGGAATCAACAGCTAGGTCTGCAATAATTAGGGTCAAGAATTTTTATAAATTCTCTGTGGATGATGTGAACTTTGATGATTCGGTGGACATGAGGGAGAAGCTTAAAGAAGCATTATGAGAGATTGATGGACTAAAGTACGAACTACAGTTGCAGCAGTATAACCAGCAATGTATGAAGGCTTATTGGCTGGAGCAAGTCAGGGATCTACATTCACAGGGTTCTGTGCTTAAGGCGCAGCTTAATCAGGTTAACCTAGCAGAGGGGAGCACTTCAGCAACTGTGGAGTCAGACCCGAAGGAGGATAATGGCATGTAGGACTTAGGTTTTCAAATTTGGATCAAGAAATGTTATTCCATGTCTTACCAGTATTTTTAGTTTTTTGTAATTCTAATTTCCAATCAGTCATGTTTTCGACATTTGCTTTGCTCCTATGTTTACCCTATGTTGCTGAATGTTATTGTTTTCATTGTTGATCTATCCGCCAAATCTTACAATTTTTAAACTTTTTTTTTGTCATTCTGAAAAAATAGAACCACATTGCACTGTTCTTACTCAGTTCCCCCCCAAAAATGGAAGTTAGGTCATAGGTATAGTATACTAAATCTAGGTAAATTTATATATATAGTTTGTGCTGTGATCAGGTTAATTAGAAAAATTCCATATATGTATCTTAAGAATACAATCTCTCTATTTTATTGGCCTTCTCCCCTATTCAGGACACCTTTGCTACTTTGCTGTTAATTATGTTTCTTTCTCTGGGCATAGGCATTCCATTTAGTTAACTACACATTATCTGTCTACTGTTTGTCCTTACCAATTTCTCAGCAAAAAAGTTTAGAATTCTTTTAACCAATATTTCTATTCAAAAAAAATGGAACCATATTCCAGTCATCTTACTTTTAATGGAACTATTAAAAAACATGATTCGTTTGCATTTTAGAATAACATATCTTAACTTCTTCAAAGTCAATGTTTAGAATTTTACTACCTAGGCTTAGCTCAGTTCCTTGAAACCAAATCAACAAAGTAAGAGATATAGCAAACATGATTAACTTAGATAGGCAGCTGAATAACTATGAATAGGAACACTGCTTTTGTAAAGAATACCTCATTGCCTAGACTTGGCTGACGCTTTGTTTGGTCGGACTGGTTTAGCCATCCCTTCTGCCTCTTACAAGTTGCCTCTGTCAGTGTTCTCTTTGGCCCATAAGAATCCCATCTTCGCTAAAATAACTGAGAGAAAAAAAATAGAACATTAGGATGCTTAAAATAGAACATTAGGATGCCTAAAACTTCACATATATGCATGCGCTCAAGCACAAACATAGGCAAACTATCGCTTCATTTATCTTGGGACAGTTTCTTTAGATGGCAAACTCCATTGCATGGAAGCATATATTTTTTTTTAAGAACTGTCACTAGGTTTTTTAAAGGCAGAAATGCTATATGTGTCATCTGATAGATGCATGTGCATGCATGTTATCTGCAAAAGTTAAGTAAAACAACATCCAATCATTCAAATAAGCCAGATCCTGAAAATAACTTGGCAACACGAAATGCAGTCAAAAGTACCTAAGCGTCTCCTCAGATTCTCTTTGCTTCTATGTCTTAGTTGTTTGACTTCAGGGTCTGCAGGCATTACAATCTGAAGAACCTCCCCATCCATGCCCCAAGCATCAAGCTATTCAAGAAGTTGGATTTATCACAGTTACAAATGGATAGAATACTTTATCGATCAAGAGATAAATTGTACCTCCTCAGATAAAGAAAACATACCACTGCCCCTTCACCAACTAACAATTGGTCATGCAAGCGACGTGCCGGCCTTTTCCACAACTCTTCAGTCTTAGATATTCTGACAGTGACCACCGAAGCCTGAAGTTCAGCAACATAATGGGTCAAAAGATATTCACCATTTTTTAATCCATATCCATCACCATCATCTTCAAACAGAGAACCATGAGCTGTCCCTGCAAGTTTTTATAGCTTCAGAACAACACTAATAGAATAGTGAAACACGCAAAAGCATACATACGGCCAGAAAAAATATATGCAGTTGTAAATGGACACAAACCCTCCTTGCCACAAAAAGGTGAGAATCTGAGAAAATTTTCTGAACTCAATGCACAAGGTATGTAAGAAGATAAACAATCAGCCAAAAGCCCTCTTAAGCGTACAAACACATTGGAGTTTCCTGGATTAGTAAACATTTATCTAAAGCATCTTCCTCTCTAAAATGCATGGTGGTAATGCATCCTCTTTCCAGTTTCAGTATAGTGATAAATCAATTATTCATGAGATCCAATCCACCATCTTCAATAACACCTAGAAAGCACCACAACTACATCCTTTCACTCACCTAAATTCAAAATTTGAGTCCTTTGAACATTAGAAGGTGCTGAACTTTGCGCTATAGAAGACATTTTATTAAGAAAGTGCAAATAAGAGTGTAGAATGAGAAATCCTCCTTTAGAAGATAACACAAAAAAAAAGTAATTCAATTTAGTATTCTAAAGCCTAGCCATGTGTAGAGTGGAAAGCCCTTTAAAGCACCCAAAAGCAAATGCCCAATTAGGTACTTAATCCTATTTATCCAAAGCAAGTTCCAAGGAATATCATTCACAGCAACCATGCATTACACTTCACCAAATGCAAGAATCTAAAGAAAACAGCACCTCTCTGCAAAACAGTTGCATTCTTGTTTCTCTAAAATCCACTTAGGAAAACTCTAACAAATTTCAGGAAAGAGTGCAAACTCACTCTGCTACATGATTAGAACAAATTGCTTTACAAACTCCGTGAATATAAAACAAAATATGGAAGACATAGGCAGAACAAATAAATAGGTTTGACCAGACTATCCTTTAAACCTTTTATGCCTCTATGAAGTAATCTAGAATAAAAACATGATCACAAGCCTAGGTGTCTAGACTGGAACCTTAATCAGGATCTTATACAAGAGAAAATTTAGTAGATGAGCAAGGAAGCTACACAAAAACAAAAAGTTAATCATAACAATTAAAGAAAAAACACTTACTTGCTGCCTAAAGTCAATTCTATCAGCAGGAGCCTTTTTTGATAAGTTGATTAGGAATGATAGAGGGAAAACAAATGCTGCTCTCCCAGCCATAACAAGACCAAGTAGTACAGCACTAATGGCTACTGACATTCCAGGACTGCCAAAAACTAAAATATATGAGCTGAGCAAATATACATTTGAAGATTCAACCCGAGTGGAGGTGGAGAACTGGAGGTTTTGGAGAGAAAAAATATCCAAGGTATCCATTTCAACATGATTTGGCAGAAGAGCATATACCCACCTTTCACTTGCAATCTTCCACTTCTCAATATCCAAGGCATCCATTCCAACATAAAGAAACAGAAAAATCTCGACAACAAATGACAAAGTTGCAAAAGCATGCCTGTATTTTAACAACATAATGGAATTGTAAGAAACGGGACCACTTAAGCATGTTCTTTCTACAATCAGGTTCTCCCAGCTAAATCTCCTCACGGCTTAATATGACTTCCAAACTTCCAACAGCTTCAGAAGACAGTCATACAGAGAAATGGCAACATGGAGAAACACAATACCAAAAGGATAGGAAAACTCAAAAAATTGGGAGTATTCTTAAATAAGAAATGAAGGGAAAGAAAAGAGGAGAAAATCAATACTGGCAGTATAAGGAAGAAACAAAGACATGGGTTAAGGTTTAGAGAAAAGAGAGAGATGGAAAGAGGAATCAAACATACTTGGTAGTTACTCTTGAGCTCTTAGTCACATTGTGCCAAGTGTAATGTGATATCACAATCCCACAGAAAAATACATTGAGAATGCCACTCAAATAGAACAGCTACAAGAGTAGGAAGTCATGAGTTGTAGGACATTTCATTTTACAAATCAAATATAGAAATACCATTTACTATTATGAATAATCATACTTCAGCCATGATGTATGAAAGGTAAGCCATAAGCATCATCACAGCAACCTCACGATCAGTTGAGTGCCTGGAACATGTTAGAATTAAGACAATAGAATTATCACTGCTGTTTATAGAAATCAAAACACAGAACCTATGATCGAAAACACTTCTCGATTATACTCCTGTCTGAACTAAGAGTGTCATTGACATATTTAAACCTGGCACACCCATTTTATTCCTACCCACGTTGCCACCTTACAGATGATATTGCATCAGGCTATTTCACAACTCATGCATTCAAGGTGTTCACAGGGAAAACCTAGGATTCTCAGGAACAAGCAACAAAAGAACATAAAATGTTCAGCACATAAATATTCGGGAAAAAAAACACCTAGGATTCTCAGGAACAAGCAACAAAAGAACATAAAAACTTGTGCGATGGAAAACAAGAGATTCCATGCCATTACCTCACGGATTCAAAAGCAGATGATGACAGATGAACAGTGGAATTCGAAGAGAAATCGAACGCAAATGGGTATTAGAAGCCTAGGGTTAGGGTTTCGATGTTACATTTGAATACCCAAAGAAGCTTGAATGAAACTCGGTGCCAATCAAACAGAAGAATTGCTTACTTAAGGACCTTGACCGTCGTATTTTATCATATCGACCTTGCCGTCCTCCGTCGCATGCATATCAGAGCCCGGAAAAACAAAAGGAAGACACACACACGCACACCGGCGAAAATATCCCTCACACACACACACCGGCGATGCCACGCACGTACAGAAAAAAGGAAAAGAGGACGCTGCCGGAAGTTCACACACACACACACACTGAAAATCGCCTAAGACAGAGACGAACAGGGGCAGGTATGGAAAGAAGAATGAAGAACGTGGATGGGCAGCTAGATTTAGGGCACTTGTCTGAAGCCCTGACCTTGTGCAAAACCCATGTACTTTTATGCCATTTGGGCTTCAGGCCATTCGGGCTTACAAAAATAGTGGGCCTTCGTAAAAATTTTTTGGGCCTATAACTCTGTTTACATGTTTACCAATTTATGACCCTAAAAATATTATCTTTTGCACTTTACTCCTTCCCTTTTTTAATGTGGTGGACACGCCAAAAAATAAAAATTGATCCCTTCTATTACAATTGTTTCAATTTTTACCAGTCATTATATATCTCTTCTAAATGCATTTTTTAAAATTTAATAACTATGTGATCCTTTATTTATTTTTAATTTCTAGTTTCTATTGTTAATATACTTTTGTATTTGTTTTTAAAACAACTACTTTTTCCCTTATAAATTTTAAATGTGTGCATTTCCCGACTCTTTATTAGTATTACATTATTTTATTACTCCAACTTAGTGACATTATTTACTTGAAAAATGTTACCATTTCCACAATGCAGTGAACTTTGCCTACCATGATCCGCTTACCTCCCGAGATTATTGCTATCATCCTGTCTAAGGTCTTGTCAGACCGACCAAGGGATGCTGCTAATTTGGCCTCTGTCCACCACTGTTTCGCCCTAGCGTTCACTATTTCGGCCATTTTCACAACTTTGGATGTTTCATCTGTCATTTGGTATTGGCCTCCTCATATGCCCTCCACTCGATTCAATGAATTGAAGAAGTCCGGCCATCCCATTGCTTTGTTCCTCCATGGGGTTACTACTTATTTCAAGTATAGGGAATTTGTTGAGGGGCTTTACTACATCTATCTCTCATCTCTCCATGGGATTCCTGTGGCTAAGTACTTGTATGCCATCCTTGGTTGAGTTAATGGCTATTTCCACATGAAACGAAGCATTGAATATATTCGTGACCTTAAAAACCAAGAAGGAGCACGTTGGGGGAGGCGTATTCAAGAGCTTCGAAATGAAGCTGATTACATAATTGGGATAATTGTTCAAAGGTGACCTAAGCAAAAATGTAAGGTGTTTATTGAAACTGTTGATCGACAACTTCTTCGTCGGAAAATGTGGCATCTGCGTCCATGGCATCATCACGACTCCCCGTTTGAATAATTGGAGTCAGAGCTATTATGAGATAGATGATCCTAGGTTATGTGATGAGTGTGTCGTAGATGATGAGCTTCGTTGCTTCCTTGTCATGCTACATAGGTTTCAGTAGATGGTTTTTTAAGTTTTATAGTTATTAGGTGTTTATTGTCTTTGGTGATCATTTTTATGGTTCTACTTCGTGTTTCATTCCTAATTTATTTGTTTCACTTTAATATTGTTCCTTATTTGTTTGACTTTCATATTTGTGCCACTTTAATATTGTCTTAGGTGTTTATTTTCTTTGGTGATCATTTTTATGGTACTACTTCATGTTTCATTCCTACTTTATTTGTTTCACTTTAATATTGTTCCTTAATTTAAATTCTAAAGTTCGTTATTATCTTATGCGGTATTTGATACTGAATTTAGTCTTCTACTTTATTTCCCCAATTAATATTATAGGATTTACACGTGAGTTATTCTCTTTGCCCATATGGACTCTCATGTTCGGAGAGCCCTTCGTCTACAACGACGCCGTGAGCTTAGGTGTCCTCCTACCCGAAATCAATCTTCGTTCACTTCTAACACAGATCCCACAGTTCCACAAAATCAATCTCATAACTCTCCTCTACCTAATAACCATTTATCATCTAGACCTCCATTGGTTAATATAACAAATCGACTCCAGTCAACACCTCTTACACATTCTAATGTTCTTAGTAATAGACATGTTTGTCATACCAATGTTGTCACACCTCCCTCATCAACTGCCCATTCTGCTCGAAGAACTTTTGAAATTGGTGAGGCCTCGTCCACTACTGTTGAACATCCAAAGAAACAAAGAACAATGTCTCGTCGCTCGATACCTGTACCAGTGTCACCTGTACTTGATCTACCAATGGGTAGTGGAGGTATGATTTTCACTTCACATATATGTTCCCTTCCGTATCTCGATTGTTTCGATGTCACATTTCTCAGTTACTAATTCATACTTCATCTGTTATACTTGCCCCATTTAATGACTACCATCAACGATCAGCTTCTCAGCAGGAACCCTTTCACTCGACTGAGCATCAAAGTATACCGCTATACCTTACACATTCATCATAGTTTAACACTTTTTTATCTTTTCCCTCACATTTCTTCCAATTACAGGAACATGTTTTCAATATGAGGATCTAGGTCCTCCAACATACATTTGTTGTCACTGTGGTGCCACTATGTGGTATGAAGAGAGAAGCAATAAGTCACTGAACCCTACCAACCCTGAATTCTCCTTTATGCTGCCAGAAAGGGAAGGTTTCTATCCCGCATTCACCTCCACCACCAGAATTTCTTTCAAACCTTTTTAACTATAATGGGGATGGGTTGTCAAGATACTTCAGGAGGCACATTCGCAAAATTAATTCTAGATTTTCTTTCACCTCAACCGGGCGCTTATGTTGATTGGAGCACACATAATGGACAGGGGCCACCAACTTTTAGATCTTCTGGGATGAATTACCACCGAATTGGATCTTTGTACCCTAACCACGGTGATCGTCCTCGATTTGCACAACTCTATATCTATGACACTGAAAATGAGACACACAACCGTATCATGAGTTTCGGTGATGGCAACTACACTGAGTATGATCAGACAATAATTAACGGACTCATACACTTATTTGATGCACATAATCAATTGGTTAGATTTTTTCGGATGGCAAGAGATAGATTGGCTGATACCACATTGCCTCCAGCAAGGATACGACTCCTTAGTTCTCGGGCACGAGATCAACAATATAACTTGCCAACATCAAATGAGGTTGCTGGACTTTTTGACGGTATTGATGAGGATACTGGAAATCATCGAGATATACTGGTGTACCCATGGAATTCAGAACCTCGTACCATAGATTTTTTCCACCCGAAACGTTGTGCCTTACATTTTCCATTGTTTTTTGTTTACGTAGAGGACGGGTACCATTTAGAGATTACTTATGTAACAACGGATGGGCAGCTTATTTCTTCAGCTACAGTTACTCCGAGGGAGTTCTATGCCTTTCAATTCCAACAACGTACTTTTGTTCACTCTCTAATACTCCGAGGTGGCAGATTGTTCCAAGAATATGTTGTCGATGCTTACTGTGTGACCCTTGAATCACGTTTTAGTTGGCTTAGAAGACACAGAGATCGGTTCCGTGCTGAGATTCTGTGTGGTCTACAGGATGCAGTCAATAGGGGCGACACAGATGCCTCTTTGTATGGGAAACGAACCATTCTCCCATCTTCATTTGTTGGTGGTCCAAGATACATGATTCAGAATTACCAGGACTGCATGGCATTGTGCCGTGTTATAGGTTATCCTGATTTATTCATCACCTTCACTTGCAATCCAAAGTGGCCAGAAATCAGTCACCTCCTTCAACCTATTCCTGGCCAACCACCTGAAGATAGACCTGATGGAATTGACCGTGTTTTCATGATGAAATTGCAACACTTTCGGAAAGATATTACAAAGGGAAAACACTTTGGACGTGTTATTGGAGGTACTAAACTTTTATGTACTTATAAATATCCATTTCTATTATCTTGAAATTCTCTTCCAAATATTCCCTTCCTATAAATAAATTTTCTTGCAGACATTTGCACTGTTGAATTCCAAAAACGTGGTCTACCGCATGCTCATATAGCTCTGTTCATTCATCCGGATGACAAGCTAAACAGTCCACACAAAATTGACCGTCTTATCTCCGCAGAGCTCCCAGATAAAGATTCAGACCCAGTGGGATATAGTGCTGTCGTGCGACACATGCTTCATGGGCCATGTGGGGCTGCTAACCCCCGCTGCCCATGTATGATTAATAACACATCCCCAAAGCATTACCCACGCTCATTTCAACATGAGACAATATTAAATGAAGATGGATTCCCTGTGTACAGAAGAAGGTGAGATAACCGTTTCGTGATTGTTAATGGGGCACCTTTGGATAACCGATTAGTCATTCCCCATAATTTAGATTTGGTTGTTAAGTATGACTGTCATATCAACGTTGAGTTGACAAACAAAGACATGTGCATGAAGTATTTGTGCAAATATGTTTGCAAGGGACTAGATATGTCAACTACTGTCTTAGAACCTGGTCAGACAGCTAATCCTGATAGGATCAGAACAGACTGGAATGAGCATGATGAGATCAAGCAATATATGGATTGTAGATTTGTTTCTGCTTGTGAAGCATGTTGGCGTATCTTTGGGTTTCTAATACATAACCATCATCCACCCATTGAAAAGTTATCTTTCCATTTACCTGGTGAGCAAAATGTCATTTATGATGAGGGTGATGACCTCCGAGATGTGGTTCGTTCTCATCAAGAAAGCATGACAAAATTTGAGACGTGGATGGATTGTAATTCTCATGATGATGTTGAAAGAACACTTACTTATGTCCAATTCCCTGAACGGTTTGTACGGAATAGGCAGACAAAAAGATGGACACGTCATCGGAGAGGGTGAAGTGTAGGGATAATATATTTTGTTCATCCTACTGCCGGAGAGAAATTTTACCTTCGAATGCTCCTCAACATTGTTAAGGGGCCAACATCATACGAACAGATTCGTACCATTAATGGAGTTGTATATGATACTTTTAAAGATGCTTGTTTTGCATTGGGTCTTCTTGAGGGTGATGGAGAGTGGCATCAGTGTATTCGTGAAGCGACACAATGGGCTTCTGGAAATCAACTGAGGGAGCTATTTGTTACTTTTTTAATCTTCTGCAATGTCGATGATCCGTTGGAGTTGTGGACTCGTAATGCTGCATTGCTGTCTGAAGACATCTTGCATCGACAAAGGAGGATATGCAACAACTCTAAACTAATTATGACTGATGTTGAGCAATATAACTATGCACTTAATGAGATTGAGCAATCCATGAACAGAGTTTGGCGAAGTTTGAGGGAATTTAACAATATGCCTTATCCTAAGGTTGACCCTATAATAATTGGGGAAAACTTTTTACTGACTGAGTAACTAAACTATAACAGACCTGCTTTGGCTGTGGAACATGATCAATTGCTCAGTCGTCTTAATGATGGCCAACGCCAAGTGTACTTTACGTTGATTCATGCTGTAGAATCACGTACTGGAGGCTTCTTTTTTGTGCATGGTAGTGGAGGGACTGGTAAGACATTCTTGTGGCAGACAATTATTTCAAAGCTACGGTCTTCTGGGAAAATTGTTCTCCCCGTAGCATCTTCTGGAATTGCGGCTCTCCTTTTACCGAGAGGAACAACGGCGCACTCAAGGTTTAAGATACCCATTCCTGTGGATGATACATCAATGTGCAATATAAAACGATCTACCCCATTGGCTGAGGTAATTTGTAATACCAGTTTGGTGATTTGGGATGAAGCACCTATGGGACATAGGCATGCATTTGAGGTTGTGGATCGCACATTTCGTCATATCCTTAGTATTGTTGATCCAACTGCGATGACCAAGGTATTTGGAGGTATACCAGTTGTTCTTGGAGGTGACTTTAGGCAGATTTTATCCGCTGTTCCACATGGTAGTCGTGCTTAAAATTATCCATTCTTCGGTATTGTCATCCCCACTCTGGGCACATTGCAAAATTTTCACTCTCACAGAGAACATGCGATTGCAGAATTCTTTGTCACCAGCTGTCTCCCTATTCAATGACTGGATCATGAAATTGGGGGATGGTTCACTGCCTGCACGCCTGAACTCAGAGGATGAGGACGAACCTACTTGGATTGACTTACCCCAAAATTTCTTGATTCCTGCATCTGGGGATCCTATAGGTGACATTATTGCATCCACGTATCCCGACTTAGTTGGAAGGTATAAGGATTTGGACTATTTGAGAGAGCGAGCAATTCTATCATCAACCAATGATGTTGTGGATCAGGTGAATGATCATATAATGAGTCTCCTTCCTGGTCAGATGTAGACATTTTTTAGCGCGGATAAGGTTTCACCGGTCTCTAATAATTTTGACACACATTCTGCCTTATACCCTATAGAGTACTTGAACACCTTTAAGTTTTCTGGTTTTCCAAATTATGAGCTGCATCTGAAGCCTGGTGTGCCAGTCATGTTGCTTTGAAATTTGAATCAATCACTCGGTCTATGCAATGGCACTCGATTGGTTGTGACACGTTTGGCTGAGAGGGTTATTGAAGCTGAAATCATCACAGGTCTCAATTCAGGGCGTCGATTTTTCATCCCTCATGTTCAAATGGTCCCTTCTGATAGTGATCTGCCTTTTTGTTTCTGTCGGCAGCAGTTCCCACTAAAGCTTTGTTTTGCTATGACCATAAACAAAAGTCAGGGCCAGACATTTAACTATGTCGGTCTTTATCTTCCACAACCAGTTTTCAGCCATGGTCAGCTTTATGTCGCTGCTTCTTGTGTAACCAGCCCATCTGGTTTCCGTCTCGTATTGGACGGAGATGACCCCCATACCACTTCATCAATAAGGAATATTGTTTACCGTGAAGTCTTCCAGCGTTTGAGTCGGCCGGTCTCCTAGGTCAGTTGTGTATGACAATCATAAATGTCTTTACCTTCATTGTATGTCCATCCTATTGCCATTACCATCATGCCCTGTTTATATTTTTCATTTCATCATTTAACCCATGGTATTTTTTCTCCCTTTCAACGAAAATCTATGCTTTATTCATTGTTTATTGTTAATACATTTTCAGATGACGCATCAGATAACATATATCAACCAATTGACCCCTTTGAGTTATAGATGGACTATAAAGGTCCGTATAACCCGTATGTGGACTACTATAAATAGTACTACTTCTGAGTCATACGGGCTGGCAATGATTTTGCTAGATGAAAAGGTTTGTTATCTATTCATATTCCTCATCCTTTACTTTTAATAGTTCGTTAATTCAAATTATAATAGTATTTTAACTATGTATTTATATCGTCTTACTTCAATGTTAGAATGATCATATCCATGCGATGGCTTACAAGTCCATCGCTCCTACATTTAACTCAGTGCTGCAAGAGGGAAATGTTTATATAATTTCCAACTTCAGCGTCGATAGAGTTGATCGAAGGTACAGACCTGTCACAAATGAATATAGAATTCGATTCTATGCTAACACACGGGTCACTTTGGTCTCCGTACCTGTACCTCAAATACGGTTGCACAAGTTTGAGTTCGTGCCTTTTGATCAGATCCAAATGCGCTACCCCGCCAATGTACAGCTATGTGGTACGCTTATCCATTTTTGCTTTACTTCTTCTTTCGTTTATCGACATTTTTTGTGTTGGTTGAGTAATATGTTTTACACTATTAGATGTTGTTGGGAAGCTTATTCAAATAGGATGCATCATAGATGTGAAAAGAACAGATGTGTCTATTATAAACCAATGCATGATTACGTTACAAAACTTGAGGTGAATAGCTTACTACCCACATATGCACATTTGATTAGTGTACTGTCTAATATAGTATTGTGTTTCATTTCTTACCCAATTACAATATTACAGTGGCTCGAGTATCGAAACAATTTTTTGGGGAGATCAGGGCAACCTGCTGGATTATGACTCACTTAAGAACTCCTCCACCCATAGCATTCTTGTCGTCACTTCCACTTTTGTGAAGACATGTCAACGTATGATAGTTTACCATTATAGTCACCAATATGCTATACCTTTTACTTCATACTATATTACAACTAAATAATTTGCAGGAAACTACAATTTGTCCTCCACTTCAGGTACAAAAGTGTATCTTAACCTTAACGTTGAAGAAGTGCGAATGTTTCTTGAATCGTAAGAACTCTCATTCTTTTCCCCTAATCTCCCTTCATTTTTTAATACCACATGTATTTGGTTTTGATATTAATCTACTACTTCTTCTAATATTCCAATTTTTTGCTTTTATTTGTTATATTATTTGTTACATCTTAGGCCATCACTTCAACCAACTGTTGTTGCTGAGTTAATGCCCTCCTCTAGTTCCACAACGCCCACCACATCAGTTAATTTATGGGCGTTGTCGGACAATATCTGAGCTTAGGGATCTCCTTTTACTTGGGCCCTAACCTGTGAGTTTAAAATTACTTTATAATTTACATGTATGTTAACCAATATCATTTCCATACATATTTCACAATCCTTCTCCGAACATTTTCACAGGATAACAAATATACGTGTCGTGCAATTGTTACTCAAGTCATTACTAAACGTGGGTGGTCATACCAAGCATGTCGAAAATGCTGTAGAAAGGTCAAACCCATTGGTTTGACCTTCGTTTGCCACAGCTGCAACATAGTGAATCGCACACCCCCATTTGCGGTACGTATACATACTTACTTGATTTTCCTTCAAACCATTTTGCACCCTCCGCCACTACTTCACTATATTAGTAATACTGTTTCACACTAATGTGAGTTAGGTACAAGGCAGTTGTCAAAGTTGTTGATGCTTCTGATACTGCCTTATTCATAATGCTTGACACTGTCGCTATGAAATTCTTTGGTTGCACGGCATCATCTCTTCAGACACTAATTCAATCGGTTTTCTCCAACATTATTCTTGCCTAACTTCATTTCCTACCATGTACATCATACTATTCACATCTTATTATACATTCCTGCTTCTAATGTATGACACTATATACAGGAAAATGGCCTAGGTAAAGTTGCCTAGGTAAAGTTGAAGACAAATTCCAACAATCGGTCAATCGTGACCTAATTTTGGAAACTGAGTTGACTTCTTTCAACTTCCAAAACACGACTGCCCCTTTAACTATTAAAAATATTTGTACTGTTGACCCTAGAGAGGAGGAGCTAGCCTTTCGCTTGAAGGAATGCCTTGTATCGTCCTCTTTCCTTTCTTCTACTGTCTCATTTTCAACCAATTTCTCGCACTTCTCTTCTTCAACCTTACGATTCCAATTTACAGGTACCCCGTCTGTCAGCTGAGCCTCCTTTCTCTTGTTGGCCAAACCGTCCGCCCAGTAGAATCGGTACCTCATACATGAGAACTGAAGTTCTGTGAAGGTTTGTTTTCTTCTTTAACTACTCATTTCATTCATTTCTTACATTATATATGTTACCATAATTTATTTCAAATATTTCAGACAAACCAGTTCCTCTACGACTTTACCTGATCAAACTTCATCCTCTCTATCATTTTCCACGAATGAGATTGAAGTTGCGACCATCTTGTGTGCACATTATTTATCCTCTTCTTACAATTACATTACTTTAATGTTGTCACACTACTTACATACCTTTGCCACAGGTTGGACCTTCATGACAACCCACGAGGTTCACATCCTAAAAAAATGGACTTCCCATTCGATGCAAAGTTACTTGCCGCACATGAAATGTAATTTCTTCCCCATTTTTTCTTCTTTTTACTATAATTACTTTACCTCTATCCTATGAATTCGATATTAAGCTATTACGTTTACCTACATACTAATTTCAGCTTTCCTTAGTTCAACAGGCTATTCTTACTTGAAGATTGTGATGTTGCGAATGAGTTTCCAAACACGAATTAGCCTCACTGTACCTTGACATTAGCTTTTTCTCTTAATTATAAAACTGTTAATTTTGCACATTGATCCCGTCCGTTTGACGGGTTATGAAACTAGTTTAGGTTAATTTGATTATCAGATTAACCGACCTCTCTAACCGAAACTAAATTGAATTTGACTTTAAAGAATTCAGTTTTCACTAAAGCCGAACTGAATTACTGAATAAGTTAAACCAAAAAACAAATTAATTCAGTTGTATAGTTTTTTCAGTTTCAGTCAAATAGTTCATACTTCTACAATTAGTCGTAAAATTTAAGTTGATCAAAAGATAAAATTTAAACTATAACATAACTATCTAAATATAATATATCTTTTGTAGCCATTCTCTTTTACGTTGCATCTCTGGTAAGCCTACCACCATTTCCAAGAAAGCTCCTCTGGGCCCTAAGTAAGCAACACCTTGGGAGAATAAGCACTGAGCACTACCCTCGCGCCACCTACCTACTATCATGGCATAACCTAGCTCTAGCCTCTTGGTCAAGTTCCATATCTGAACTCCATTCTCACCTAATAGTACCTTCTTACAAGTAGTTGGGGAAAGGTTGTCATACCTCCCTGCATGCCGCAATATTAGTGTGCTTATCGAGATGAAGGAATGTGGGCTAACTACCTAAGGCACTCGATCAATCTAAGAGGCCCTACATAACAAGTTATTCGCCTAACTTTCCAACTACATTGTCACTACTGTCTATAGCCTGCCAACATATCACCTGAAAACTAGCTTGAGCATCAGAAAATCCTCACTAAGAACCACCTCGGGAGATTTCACCTTGGCTCTTCCCTTTCTGTGCTCCTATTACAGGTTCTCAGCCGTAGCTCTTCCATTCCAGCAACCCCCTGAGACCAGAATCCACCGCCCTTGTAAATTTTGAGTACCGAAAAAAACAAATGCAGTCATCTATATAAAAATTCTTTGAGTTAACCCATAACAATATATGTACAAATCAATATTATTTGTGCAACCTTTAGTTTTAATTTGAATTAATGTATTAAATTTTATTGATTTTTAAAATATAACCACTAAATATATGTATGCTTTTCATTTAACCAAAAAATGGATTTTGAAAGGTAAATTTTACCACTACTTGTACAGGTAAATATTGGATATTTAGTTAATTTTTTATAAAATTAAAGGACAGTCTCTCACTTTTCAATATGATAATTCCAAATTATTTAAAACAAAATAATCCAATAGCATAGTTTGTAATTTCACATAAAAAACATGTAGAGAATGGCCTTTTTCTTTTATGGCATTGGCACTTTTGAGTTTAATATTACTTGTTTGAAACTTTTGAGTTTAACTTAGATTTGTGAAGTTTAATAACTATACGCTGACTCATAATTTGAGGGCTAACTAAATGAGTTAAGTAAACTATAAGAGCTATTATATTGTATTTAAGTCATGATTTTAAGACATGAAAGAAAAATGAAAAAATTAGTTTGTATTAAATGACTCAAACTTTTGTCCCAAAACTTTCTTTTTGTGAAGATATTATTGTATTTACTTTTTTCTCTAGATTTGTGTTTGGAATTAGGTGAAAAAAGAACAAATAACTCAAACTCTACTTGAGTTCAGCTTGGCTTAAAGCTTTTATGTGGCTTGTTTAAATTGTTATTAAGTCAAAACTGAATAAAATTTCAAGCTCGATATGTAATTCAAATAAAGCTTGATTTGCGTATTAGTTAACTTGGCTTGACTCAATATTAGTTTATTCCCTTGATTTAAGTGGGTAACTAGAGCTCGATCAGTTTAAGTCTCGTTCATGGCTCGTCCATATTCTTTTGAACCTGAACATGAACAAAATATTAAACTCGATAGATGTTTCAAGTTCGAGCATGATAAGCCTACTACTTAGCCCAGAACAACTCATTTTCAACCCTATTTGGAATAGTAGGGTTATAGAAAATTAAAGTGAGATTTACACTTAATTTCACATTCCTTTTAATCATATTTTTAAATAAAAGTGAGGTTCGTGAACATCAGTTTAATCGATATAAGCTTACTTTTCGTTAGGGTGAACCTCAAACCAGTTTTGTAGTTTTTCCTTCATAAAGGACCCAATTGCAACACGCTTTGTTTAGGTATGATATTGCAACTGCGTGTATAGTTTAGGATACAACAGTGGCGTTTTGCCAACATAGAAAGACAGAAGCCGTGTGGAAGAGTAAAGAATACCATATAAGAAAATGTCGACACAATCGCACTCATCCGCCTCCGAAAAGACGCATTGCCCGAAGCCGCTTCGCTCCAATTGCCCTTCCAAGCGTCAAACTATGTCGACACCCTCTCTTAATCCTCTCACCCTCTCTGCACCGCTACTCGCCTCGGGGCCGTGTGCAGGCACAACTCATGCATCTTCCATGGAAGCCATCACATCTCCTTTCTTTCTCTTATTTAATCCGAGCAATCGGTGCGAGAGTCCTCTTCACTTCGCCTGTTCGAATTAGATCGAAAACCCCTTTATTTATTCAACCCCACTTTGGTTTCACTTTTTCTCCATGTCATTCCTCGAGGTGTGCTCTGGTCTTTTCGGGATCGTTAAATACCCTGTTGCTGCTCTGTCTTTGTCTTTGTGATTCTTGGGATTTATTCTTTTTCGTATTTTGTTTCTTGGGTTTTATCAGGATTTCTGGTATCGACTCGTTGTTGATCGTTTCAGTTCAAGAAATAGCTCGTTCTTAATTTCAGGTATGTGGGTGTTTGTGTGGTTGCTTGAGAATTGGATTGGTGTTTGCTCTTCTGGGTTTGTCTGGGTCTTTTATATTTGATGGAATAATGGAATGCGTAATCGGATGCAATTGAGTTTTGATTGGTGATTTGAATTGGAGCCGGTGGGAAAAACAGGGTCTCTTTATCAGAGCATAGCCGAATCAATGACGAATTCGAGGTGCAAATCTTCGGAAATCGAGGCTTGCAGGGACGAGTCGGCGGCGCTGGTGTTGAAGCTTGTCGCTGTCGGCTCAATCCTTGTCTCTGGCGTCGTGGGCATAGCCATCCCGCTGTTAGGCAGGCACCGCAAGTTCCTCAGACCAGAAGGCAGCCTCTTCGTGGCGGCCAAGGCATTCGCTGCTGGCGTCATTCTCGCCACTGGCTTTGTCCACATGCTGGCTGGTGGCACGGAAGCTCTTACGAATCCTTGCCTGCCCAAGTATCCGTGGTCTGCTTTCCCTTTTCCAGGCTTTTTCGCTATGGTTTCGTCTTTGATTACGTTACTTGTGGATTTTGTGGGTACTCAATACTATGAGAGGAAGCAGGGGCTGGCCCGGGGAAGTACAGAAGAGCAGGGTCGGGTTGGGACAGAGGATTCTGCCACAGGGTCGGAAATTCTGAGGCATGCAGAGGGTAAAGAACGACATGATAAGGTTTTCGGGGAGGAGGAAGGAGGTGGCATGCACATTGTGGGGATGAGAGCGCATGCTGCGCATCATAGCCATAGCCACCCACATGGGCAGGAAAGCTGTGATGGGCTGACCATCCGAAGTAGAGGACATGAACTTGGTCAGGGTCACAGCCATGGCCATGGACATAGTCATGGACACGATCATGGGCATGGACACAGTCATAGGATTGCACAAGGGGACGTGGAGAATGGTGTGAGGCATGTTGTTGTTTCACAGGTAATTTGCTTTATGCTTTTCAAGCATTTTTCGCATGATATTCTGGTTGAGATAATGGCATCATTATGTTGTTTTAGCTTGTGTACTGAAGCTGGAAGTGGGGAGTGTGAAAATTAAAGAGTTCTAGGCATGTTACCCCTTGAAGTTATGATTTTCTCGTGTGGATGACCGTTCACAATTATGTTTTCCTTGGATGCGAAACTGATTTCTGAAGCTCTAAGCTTGACTGGTCAAATATATACTGCACTTGTAACAACTTGGCGATGTTTATTTAGTGTTAGTTTAATCCCTTGTTTGGAACAAACCTCGTGTTGGGAGGCGGTGATTCTTATGAAAAGCTAACAAGATTCTTGTTCGTGGAAAACTAAGTGATGTGACTATCTAGAACTAATAAAGTTGAGAGCAGGAACAAAATCTCCGTACCCTTAGCTTATGGAGCTTGCGTTGCTTGTTGGGATATCCTTTTGACCTCGGCACTTCTAGAAGTGCACAAAATTACTTCACTGAACTTTCTTCTTGGGTTTTTGTTTCTGCAGATTTTGGAACTTGGAATTGTATCTCACTCAGTTATCATTGGATTATCCTTGGGAGTTTCCCAGAGTCACTGCACCATTAGACCTCTAATTGCAGCCTTGTCCTTCCATCAGTTCTTTGAAGGGTTTGCCCTTGGAGGCTGCATATCCCAAGCTCAATTTAAAACACTCCCAGCAACAATTATGGCTTGTTTCTTTGCCATTACAACCCCAGCAGGGATTGGCATCGGAACTGCTATTTCGTCGTTCTACAATCCCTACAGTGTGGGGGCACTGGTTGTGGAAGGCATCTTAGATTCTCTGTCAGCAGGCATTCTAGTATACATGGCTTTAGTGGATCTAATCGCGGCAGACTTTCTTAGTAAGAGGATGAGCTGCAATTTTAGGCTGCAGGTAGTATCGTATGCCACACTCTTCCTTGGGGCAGGGTTGATGTCTTCTCTTGCGATCTGGGCTTAAGCCTTAGTGACAAATTGCCTGAGTGGACAGATTTTTACGGCCACGAGCAGCTGCCGGGAATACGATGATCATTTGTGTCAGTCTGTCATGGAAGAATCGATGCAGAGCCTTGCATTTCTGTTGTATTTCAGTTTCTGAAAACCAGTTTATACCTGCTGCTGGGAAATCATCAGTGGTGGAAAATTTGTGACTAACGGTTGATTTGGTTGCACAAAGAGGTTGTACATCTTTCTGTTGTTAGGTTTTAGCCTGATACGACATAGATGAGCTCACCGGCATTGTCTATTGTTCTTTGTATGAAAATAACCTCTACGTTTGCTGGAACAGAAACACTCGAGTCTTTCGAAAAAGGAAAATCCAAGGGGCGCAATGATCTTCAGAAAAAAAGATTTACGATATCAGAAGGTTTCATAAAGAATTAGGGTAAAATTTATGTGTGGTCTCTAATCTTTTCACGTTCTCTTAAATTGTCCTTAACCTTCATTTTATTTTCTCAAAGTTCCTAATGTGCCAGATTTTACCTTAGTCATGATCTTTTTGTCAATTTTATAGTTAACTTTAATGGATTTTCTATGGTAAATGCCAATTCTTGTTCATGCATTTCATCCTCCCCTCAAACCACCATCAAACGTATAAATTTAATGCTTATAAGCTGTACTAGATTGAGACAAATCGAACAAAACTGTTTCCCAAAAAAGAAAAAGAAAAAGAAAAACAACAGAACCAGGTCATCGATTCCTAGCTTGCTTTCATTTTGTTCGCCGTCATGGGTATTGATCAATTTTTCTAGGAACTTGGCTTCTTAGGTTTTTTTTTTAATTTTTATTGTGTTGAATTTGGGAAGACTTCTTGTTTTTCCTACATTTTTGTTTGAATCAAAGAGGGGAGTAATACTGATGATGTTTGGTACCTTCAATCCGTGAATAATCTGAAAATATAATACGAAGAAGAAAAGTTTAGGGACTTAATTGAAATTATTTGAAACTTCATAGGCTATATCCTACTTTCTAAAACATAAATATGTAGGGGACCCTTATTCATAGTTAACCTATAATTAGGAATGTGATTCATACAAAGTTTTAGTAATCTAAATTCTTTTTTTTTTTTTCCAAATGCAACCTTGAGAATTTAAATTTTCCAAATAATTTAGATTATTAGAATTCTTCAACCATCAACCAAATACAACTTTTTGACAAAAAGTATTTTTCATTGGAGAGAATAGTTTGTTTTCATTTTAAATTATCACAAAGAGTTTCATAGTTTCATATCATTGTTTTTAAAGCCAAATTGTACTTCAAATCGCCAGAATCTCCGTGTTATGGTCCAACCAGTTGAATCATCAGTTCATTGTCATTTCGTATTTGTATTGCATAAGTGCCAAGTGACATGACAAAAATGGAAAGAATTGAACTAAAATGAAAATTTTTACATAATATAAGGACTAAGATTACATTTTACCTAAAATATTAAGTATAAACCCTAACATAAATATACCATTTTCCATCTCTTTGTCTTGTTTATTTTCTTTTTTTCTTCTCTCTCTCTCTCTCTCTCTCTCTCTCTTTATCTCTCATATTGCTCTTTTTTATCATCTATGCTTCTCTCTCATTCCCTTGCTTCTTTCGTCTCTTCTTCTTCCTTTTGTTTTGTCTCATTTTTCTTCTTCTTTCCTTTTTCTGTTTGATCTTCATCTCCTTTTCATCTTCTTTTTTTATTTTTTCTTCTTCTTTTACTTTTTTTGACAATTATTAAATAATTACTTTTAGATCGTTGGTTTGTTCCAGTTTGATGATCCACCAGTTTATGGTTTTAGATGGTTTTCTAGTTTTTGACTAAAAGCAACATGCACCAATAGCTGGACTAGAGAGTGGACCACTTTGTGGTTGAACCATACGGACTGGCCAGTCTGGTCTGGCTTTGATAACACTATTACATATATAGTAGGAGTCCTACTATTAACTTAATCGACAAGCTAAGTACTAAGGGAAGTTCATGCTAAGTTAAACACGACTAGGTACATCCACTTAGGTAGAAGATAGACACACATGACGCACATGCTTTATTATACTTTAATATCCCTTGCAAGTTAATATATGGAAGCTTCAAATGCTCAACATGATAAAATTGTTAAATACTAAGAGCCTTAGTTAGCAAGTCTGTTAACTGATGCTTGCTAGAGACATGTTAAGTTGCTGTGTCGCCAGACTTTAACTTGTAACGAACAAAGTGACAATCAATCTTTATGCATTTTGTTCATTCATGAAACATGGGATTAGCATCTACACAAATGGTTGCCTGATTGTGACAATATAAGTCCAACAACAAAGTGTACGAAATGATCAAATCATAAAGTAAGGCCTTTAACCAAATAAGCTCGCTTATGGTAGAAGCCATGGCTCCATATTTAGCTTTTTTAAGGATCTTAAAACCATAGGTTGTTTCTTAGATTTTCAAAAAATTGGTGATCCACCCAAGAAAACAACATATCTAGTAGCTGACCTTCTCATGTTGGGACAACTAGCCTAATTAGCATCAAAATATGCCTGATTCATACATTGCTAATAACTGTCTGTTGGAGCCTGCATAAATTGGCTCAGTAAATTGATAGCATATGAGACATTTGGTCTACTAATAGTAAGGTAGATAAGTTTACCATTCAATCATTGAAAAGATTGGAGGTTTTTTAACTTTGGAGTAGATTTAAGAGCTAAATGATGCTGCTATTGGAGAGAAAGTTTGGTAGGTTTTTGAATGCAAGCATTCCTACACTCTTTAGAATGTCAAGAGTGTACTCATATTGAGAAAGATAGATTTCAAGCAACCTTGTTGATTCCAAACCTAGAAAATACTTGAGTTCACCTAAGTATAAGCTTTCAACTTCTAAATTTTTGTAGTGTCATTTCCAGCTATTATCATGTAATCAACATATAAAAGAATGCTTGCAAAGGTGTTACTAATCTTGAAGTAAAAAAAAAAAGTAGTCATCCTTTGACTGAATAAACCTAAACCATAACAATTGAGTAGAGAATTTGTCAAACTTTTGCATTGGAGCTGGTTTTAAGCCATATAAGTCTTTTATTTTGCTCTACTGATTTTTTTTTTCTAATTTTCTTGTAAGCTTTTATCTACTAAACCTGAGGCTACAAAATTTTTTTGGAACTCATGGAACTGTAGACTTTTTCTACAAAAAATCAGATCTTTCAGGGTGGTATCAATTTCTATTGCCCCCATCTTGTCATTTTTCTTTTCATGCTTGTACATTGAGGGTAATGTACATCTTGAGTATAGGGGAGTGGGTATCTTAGGCATTTGGTTGCTTATTTTCATATTTTTTTTTCCAAAATTTGAGCTAATTTTTTTTTCTAAGTCATACTTTTGAGCATGATGTAATTGAAGGAAGTGATTGTTAGTTTATCGTTCTTTTGTTCTTACCTTGAGTATCAAATAAGTGATTCTTGCAATCTTTTACTTATGGAAGTAATGATTTCAAATGTTTCTGCAATTCATTATCAAGCTAGTGAATTATGGTCTTAATAAGCTATTTTTGCATAAGAAGTTTTATGCTAAGTATACTGTTTCAAAACATGCTAGATTATGAGTTCTTGTGCTTGGATATGTGGTTTCATTGGTTGATGGAAATATGGTTGATTAATTTAAAAATGAAAAATCAATCAAATAGTTTTCTACTCTATTTCATAATGTCAAAGGGGATAGCAGTCTTCTCCTAAGGCAAGAACTGATCGCTGCTTGAAAAGATGTTGAAAGCATAAGTATGATCAAAGATCACCTTGGATTTGTGTTGAGAAATAGTTTGTGTATAGACAGAGCCCCTATTAGTGCACTTGCTAAAAATTGAAGCATAAGAAAAGGATTTGAAAAAAGGAAAGCAAATAAAATTTCAATTCAATGCATATTTTCCATTGTTTTGAGGTATGAATAGAAGGTTGCACAGTGAGCCTTAATTTAGTATGGTTTGTGTTTTTTACTTTGCATAGAAATTTAATGTTTTCCCTTGAGCTTTGAGTGACTAGCTAGCTTGTGAATAAATTGATTTCATTAATTTATTTGGTTTTGAAAGGTGTTAGATTAAAAGCATTGCATGCTTGATATCTTTTGCTATCTTCTACTAAGTTCTTGAGACCTTTACGGTTTTAATTATCTTCTATCTTCTTTGGCTTAAGAGTATGACCTTCATTTATTTTTCAAAATTTTCATTTTGGTTTGCTTGAGGGCAAGCAAAAGTTCAAATATTTTTACTATGATTTTTCTTAATATTTGCCTGTGTTTTGAGTATTTTTTTTATAGGAATTGATGCTTAGTTGCTTCATATTTTATTTTTCAAGTCATATTTCAGCTATTTTGCAAAATAGGAAGGATTTTGAAGCTGAATTGGAACATTTTTAAGAGATTAGAGAGAACACACCCAGGGTTTCTTTAAAGGAACCTACGAGTCTGTGAGGAAATGTGCAAAGAAGATGTTAGTATTGGTGCTATTATCACTCAGAACTTTTTTCATGTCCCACTTTTTTATCTGAGCTATAATCAAGAGGTGATCATTATGTGGAAATTTAAGAATCGAATGATCCTCTGTTGCCAATTTATCACTCTAGTTGCTTGGTTTCGTTAGCGTGGCCCTATGCTCTTTCTTCTTCCTTTATGTTGCTAGGAGTCCAATGGTTATGGTGTGGATAGTTCCATTCGGATGGAAGGGGTAATGCCTTTCTTTATTATTGGTTTCCACGCCAATAAATTCTACCATTGAGCTACTTATGGTGATCTCAAGGTGTTCATTTCGGGCTTTAGATTCATGAACCATAGGTCGCTCGGGGTGCAAGCACTAGTCATTGTTTAAAGGGACTGAAATTTGTCATCAAGAGGTATCTCCGAATATCAAAACTGGGTGGGTAGCCTATCCATCCAATTTTCTACTCCAATGGCCCTTTTGAGGGGTTCACAAAGAAAAAATGCCTCGTAGGTACACCCCTTAGAGGCACCTGTCAAAAGGGGACAATACGCCATATCGATGAAATTTTCTGGTGAGAGTTGTTTATGGGTGAAAGTGATATGATCCAGATGTCGACTTTGATGTCATGCTACACTAGTGATGTTGAAGTAGTGAGAGTTGCTTAGAAATCCTGTAGTTGTGATGAACAACGACTCATTTTCCATGATAGGAGTATCTCCAGAGGGAGCTGGGCCTACTTCCATTTTGTGGGCCAAGAAGCATATCGTCTTTAAGCCCCTATGCAACTATCACTGTGACTTATGGCTGGGTTCCCACAGATGGTACCATTTGATATCCACCGGCCTTTTTAGCAAGCTTCATTGGGACTATGGTGCTACTACAGTAACAATTTATTAAAGACCTAGAATGTCAAAGAAGGGTGTTACGGGGGTCCAATGATGTGTTATGAGGAGGGAGCCTCTAGTGCTCAAGTCAAATGAGATTTTTCAAAAAGAGTAGTAATGAAGTGTGAATAGTAGTATTGTGGTTTTATAGCTTGAGAATGATGGGTTCTTTCCTATTTATAGGATGAGGGTTGAATATTCATCATCGAGCCTTTGAGATTAGGTAGAATGCGTGTTCGAATAGATCCCAATTTCATGGGGCCATACCTAGACATTGTCTTACTCGGGCTATCTTGGCACTTGCTACCTTGGCTACCATGTCTAGCATTTTAAATGACAATACTTTCCTACCTCAAGGGGAGTCCGAGGTTTATCCACCAAGCTACTGAACTGTAGATACTTCGGATGATTATTAGAGGTATTTTGGGTGACGTGTCTTGGGGTTCGAGTCCCTTACCCAAGGTACCCTCCAGGTGAGGTACCATAAGTATACCACGGATTCTTCCTTTCACGAGGCAACCTTTAGAGATGTACTTTCACTATTCCCAAAGTTGCTTCAAGGGGTGATCTTCCAAGGTCATCTTTGACTAGGTTAGAGCCTGAGGTGCGTCAATATTTTCAGCCAGCAAAGAGCAAGTAGTAGGCTAGTCAATATTAGACCCGTTGAATATGACCTTGATACTTGCCAATGCTATGTTATGGAGTGATAGGTGTGCTTCCTTTTAGTTCTTGTGTTGTTGAGAGTTTATAGTTTCATATTGCTATAGGAACCTCAAAAAATTCTTCCATGTCCTCTTCAAATTTTGGATAGAGTACTTGATATGTCTTAAATGATGATAGTGCCAACATTTCATATTGCTCCAATCATTTCCTAGTCTTAAACTTGATCTTCCTCTTGCTTTGGGTTTTCTTTTCATCTCATTTCACTTTGCATCCATTAAAGCTTTTAACTTTATTTTGGCTAATCACATCCTCAAAATTTTATTAAAATCTCAAAATCAATGAAAATGATCAATTTGAAAACTTGAAATCCTTGCTGATAGCCAAAGTACTATCACACTTCAAACTCGTAAGATCGGCCGAAGCACCATCCTCGGCGAGTCGAGCACTACCCATAAGGAACACGAGCACTGACTTCGGAAAAAATGGGGTATGGCCCCTTGAGCATCCGACCTCGGCGATCCATCGCCTCCCCTGGAAGTGACATTACCGACCTCGGGAATGCGGTGCATCGCTGCCCTCGATGAGATGATCGAACCGGCTTCGGAAGGGAAAGATTCACCGCCTTCGGTAGGGAAGAACGCTCCCGAAGGGAACCACCCTTGGCGAAGGGGTTCTTGGATTACTGAAATGATCTCGGAAGAAAGCCCTCTTGTTCCGAAGAGCTCTCTTTTACCAAAGGGATCTCTGGAGTACGGCAGAAACAATTAAAGGAGTCTCTGACATGCCGCCCTCGTACACAACACGTCGCCCTCATACACGCTTTAACACGCCGTCACCGCATACGACCTGTCATGCAGACCTACCTTGGCCTTGACCTTTGGCCAGGACAGCCTGCAGGCGGCTAGAGGCCCCCACACTCGAAGGTAAGGGATGCATCCGACTGAACACGTGGTGCAATCTGAGTAGGTTATGTCAGGCAGGTTTATTCGTTCATATCCTCCTATATATAGGGGAAATGGCTCCAGTAAAAAGGGAGATAGATTTTTTCCTCTTCATATTCCTACTATATACTGACTTGGGTGCTGGAGGCTCCTCCCCGGAAAAATACCCCGGGGACCTCCTAACCCCGGAGACTTCTCGTTCAGGCGTTCTTCCTTCACCAGAAATCCCTCCTCGTCTCACTATGCCATATAGAGAAGATGCCAATGGGCACCACTTGCCATTTCAAACTAAGTTCTAATACCACTTATTAGGCAAAAACATAACAAATAACAAACAAAAGGACAAGAAAAAAAGTTCTTTTCAACCATAATGATTCCACTATCTTTTCATTGTCAAAACTCATAACACCATCACAGACTTTGAAATATAGTATTAAGTATCGTCAACAAATTTAACATTTAAAGTTGAACATTTATAGAAAAAATAACAAAAATTCATATGGACAGGTCCTCATCGTCCAATGAACTTAGTGTTTAGAGTCAAATGGATACAATTTGATATAACATTACAAAATCATTCATCTAATCTGAAATGCAAATTTTAATTCCTATGTGGATTGGCATGATCGTTCAACACTAGCTTCTATAGCAAAGGTGCAAGTCTCGTAAATGTCTATTGATTGCAATAATTCAAGAAAAGGTATTCACTATAAACAAGGGTTTGGTATTTGTATACTCCTTCTGGTTTAGAGCAATATCTTTAGCTGCTAAAAGCAATCTTCAAAAAATATCCATATCATTTGAAATGGAGAGCCTGAAGTATTGTTTTACATTTGTCATTGTTTTTCACTAGATAAGAACATTATTATTCAATACAATCTGAATGGTTGTGGAGGACTTTATTCAACTTTCTAGTTGGTAAGGTTTGGGATTTTGATTTGCTACTCCAACCATGATATAACAAAGTAGATATACAATTCTAAGGTACAAAAAGATCTTATCCATGGGTACGTACAACAATTGATAATATGCTAGCAAAATACACAAACAATTGATTTCCCTTTCGCATTGCTCGCCATGTTCTTTAACTTGCCCACAATGATTTATGACCTACTAACAGTTTCTTCTATAGAGACATCTTTCTCAACTTTAAGCAAAGTAACCCTTAGAGCTTGCTTCATGGAGGTCATTGTCAACTATACAACTTCAATGCCTTGCCTTTCCCAGCGATCCTTAGCCTCCTTTAATGCTTTTGCTTGTTCCCTAGCTCTTTTCCACTTCATCTTTAGCCTAAGCCATAGATAATAATCATAAGCAGCATAATGGATGGCCGGCTAGTAAGGAACATGAAGCCTTAAGGATGGCTAGGGATCCATTGGTGATCAATGTTGGACCCATTACGAGGAAGAAAGCCAAATAGTTGCAACAAGCACTCAACATGTTGATTTTGGAGCATCTTGAAGAATTCAAGGTTGAGGACATACCAAACAACTCAAAAGAGCTAAACCCTTTTAAAATAAGCGTTGTATGCATAATTCAACATAGGTTAATGAATTATAAAGTTGCTTTTGTGATTTTTCCCTCTTTTGTTATTTACAAACTTCTTGGCACTTTAGTGCTTTCTTCTCCTTCTCCTACTCAGTTTTTTCTTCTGAATTCTTTCCTTTTTCCACTACTTATTTATTTCTTAGTTGTTCTCTACTCAATTTTTGTTCTTGGTTTGGCTATAGTGTGGGTAAAGGTTTCAAATTAGAGCTTGCAAGTATCTTGGGTTACAAGGTGGACATCAAATGGTATTAGAGCCCAAGCTCCAATAGACATGATCTATATATCTTTTCTTTCAATTTTTCTTTTTAAAATTTGTTTTTTTTTATTGTTTTGCCTATTTATAATCCCTTTGTGTCATTTTCTTTGTAGATTTTTATGCTTGTCCATCCAACCAACAAGTTCATCAATTTGTGTTGTTCTCATCATATCTTCCTCCAAGCCACTCAAATTTGTGAAATATGTTTCTTAATTTTGTTTTGCATAAAAAAATCCAAGAAAAATACCAAAAATAGTTTGCTTCAATTTCATTCAAAATTTTATTCTTTCAATTCAAGTTTCGTTCCTTCTAAATTATTGCTACCAATATTGACTATCTTTCTTTCTTTTGCATGAAGAAACCAATTTTGGAATCTTGATCACAACGTATCCTACAAGAAAACTTCTAAGAAAAGTTATTTCAAGTCTTGATTAATCCTTTCTAATAAGAAATTTTGTTCTTAAAAACCAACATTCTTAGTTTCTAGCCAAAATTTCGTCCTTATGTTCTTGAGTTTTCTTCCCAATTTGATTATTCTTTTAATCTTTCATCGATGAGAATATCTTGTTGATAGCCGAAAGTCTATCACCCAGCCGACCTTAGGAAGGTACCTGGCACCACCCATGGGTAGCACCCTAGCCATGCTCGAAAAGGTACCCAATAGCACCCTTGGATGGTAGCCTAGCCGACCTCAGGAAGGTACCTAGCATCACCCTTGGATGGCAGCACAGCTGACTTCGAAAAGGGACTTAACACTGTCCTTGGATATCTAGCTAATATAACCAATTTCAGAAATACAAGCTCACCACATTCAAATATCAAGATAATGAACTTAACATGGGGCCAGCTGGACATACCTTTCTAGAGGTATAGACTGGAGGCCCCTAAAATCTGGGGCGACCACATGTCTCAATCTCATGGGTTCGGTAAAACTGCTTTTTCCCCAAACTCCCTATATAAATACTCAGAGTCTCCTAGGTAATGGGACATAGACATACTCTCAGTTTTTGCTCTCATAAGTCTCTCCTTCACTTGCTAACTTGGGTGTCAAAGGTCCTTTCCCCAAAAAACACTCTAGGGAGCCCCCTGACCCTTGTTCTTCATAATTGTAGATACCGTTTAGGCGAAATCCCTTCGAAGGCTAACCATGTCATACATCGAAGATGTGTTAGAGCATCACTTGGTGCCATCTACGTGAACCCATTCCCAGGTCATTATTGTTGAAACTCGGTGTTCTAAGGACATGGGAGCTCCTAAGTTCCAGTCTGCGTTGAAGCCTTAAGCAGCAGCTAATCAGCCAAGTCTAGAGACTTCTCTACCAAAGGATGAAATTCCTCTAACTGTCACAATGGGTTTTTTATGTGATTTACAGCGCTTTATCGTGGCCAAGATGACATAACAACTTGTCCAATGGTGGTCACAAGCCTGTTCATGCGAAAGGACAACTTCACCGGAAGCCCACTTGGAGAGAAGTCACTGATCACCTTATCAGGGCCCGGCCAACAGAAGCCTCCATGATGAGTCTTTGACAGAGAACTTGTAGTTTCATTGGCACTGCATGGCAAGGTCAAGATCAGAAGAACCAAGGACTTCATGGAGTAGGAGCCCTTCTCTAAATGAAAGGACTTCATCCCCTCATCAGAGAAGTTATACACCCAAAAGGAGACATCATTCACCTTTGCTGCATCATTCCTAGCAATGAAGAAAAGGCAGCGCTACAATTTTAATGGAAAAAATCTTAGAAAGGTTGGACAAGGTTGAGAGACAAGTCTCCTGGAAGCCTGTCTGGTTGAGGTTGTATGATACCTTTTACTGGAGATGAGTTCTCATTCGTTTGTGTAGTTGTGGAAGTGCCCATGCCCAGTGATTTTTGGGAGCCTTGTCTGGAAAGCTATGACGAGCAGAATGATCCCCAAGCCCATCTAACCAAATACAAGGGAAGCGCGGTGCTGTATAGGGCTAATGATGCCACCCTCTACAAATGTTTCAAGGTAACCTTGTCAGGACCAGTTACTACGTGTCATAACTCCTCGATTATAGTGTTCCAAGAGCTATCCACGGCATTTACAAACAATTCATTGAGAACAAGAGAATGGCGAAGGTGCCAATCTAGATGTTCGACATAGCCCAAAAAAATGGGAAGACTATTCGGGACTATGTTGAAAGATTCAACAGCGAAGCCCTTAGTGTCCCTGACTTTCGCCCAGAAATCAAAATTCTGGTAATGATTTGAGGGCTCAAAAGGGACCCCCAACTCTTATACAAGTTTTCAAAAGATCCTCCAAAAACATTAAATGAGTTCTACTGAGGGGCCAAATAACATATGACCGCCGAAGAGCTAAGAATGGGAAGGCCAAAGATAGACCATCAATCATCTGAAGGTCAAAACCCCCAACCTCAGTGCCATGGCGAAAGAGGGGTAGACCTCAGAAAGCTAGAGGTAAAAGGCCAATGATGTTCACCCTTTTGAACACCATGAGGACTAACATCCTGATGGCCTTAGAAAGGTAGAGGACTTCGATCCAGCACCCGAAGGCCAGGACCTCAGACAATAAGGAAAACATGAAAAAGTATTGTCAATTTCATCAAGATCATGGGCATGACACTGAAGACTACTTCCAGTTGAGAAAATACATCGAGTCCCTGATCAAGCAAGGGCAACTTTGCTGTTACCTATGAATGCCATTGCCCAGACCTCAGGAAAAAAATGACGATGAGAGAAATGGCAAAGATGAAGAATGTGATTTTGACAGATGTCGGACCAACTGAAGTCTAAGGAAACATCCCCCAACTTTGGCTGGGTCATCCAAACAATCACTACTAGAATACCCTTCACTGAGAGAAAAAGGAAGGTGAGAAAGACAGCAATGATGAAATTTGACAGCCCAGCAAACATACTCACCTGAAGGGACGGCTCGGTGGTAAAATTTCTACATGATGACCCTCTCTTGATTACAGAAAGAATTAGAAACTAGGATGTCAGGAGAGTACTTTGTGATGATGGTTCAATGCCGATGTCTTGTTCGCTCATTTGCTGCCAAGCCTGGGTATTCGCAAAAGTGAGCTTAAACCTATGAGTTCACCAACATTCGGGGTTGGTCTTGTAGAACTTCCCTATTGGGATAGATCGACTTGCCACTAATGTTAAAGGGTACCTTGATCGTCTCGGGAGAGGAATTTTTCACATCCACCATGACAAGATTCATTGCCATTGATGTTGCATCATCTTACAATGCCATCCTCGGTAAGCAAACTCACTGTAAGTTCCACCTTTAGACGGATGTAAAATACTTAATGGTTACCTTTGAAACAATTAAGGGATATGTAGAAATATTTATCGACCAAGCCAAAGTAAGGAAAGTGTTTGTCAAGCAAGGAAAAATCTTGCCAAAGTCTAGCTACAAAGCTCAAGAAGGGACAACATGCTTGCTGAAAATAGGCTAGAAGGGGAAAAGTGTGATAGTGATAAAATGGAAATCAAGAGTCTGGAGTTAGTTCATGGCTGAAGCATATGAATAAGGAAGTAGCTGGCAGAAGCTGAAAAAGAAAGACTTGTATCTTTTTTATCAACGAACAATCATCTATTCACTTACTCTTCAAAGGATATGCCAGAAATAGATATGGACATAATCCAACGTAGTCTAAAAGTATGTCCCGAAACCAAGCCCGTTCAGTGGAAAAAGCACAACATCTCGGCACACAAGAATGACTTCATTAAAAAAGAAATTCAATGACTCTTGGAAGCTAGTATAATAAGGGAAGTCAAATACCCTGACTATCTTAGCAACGTCATCATTGCCACCAAGAAAGGAACTGACAAACTATGAATATGTATCGACTTCAGAAACATCAACGATGTTTGTCCTAAAGACTTCTATCCCTTACCTTCAATTGACTAGTTAGTAGACTCCACCGCCGAATATGGCCTATTGACTTCGCTAGATATGTTCAGTGGGTATCACCAAATTCAAATGAACCTCGAAGATAAGGAAAAAATAGCATTCATAACTGACGTAGAAATGTATTGTTACGTAAGGATGCCCTTTGGCCTCAAGAATGTAGGAGCCACATATTAGAGGCTGATGAACAAGGTGTTCAACTCCTAAAGCAAGAGAAATATGGAAGTATATGTTAATGACATGATAATTAAAAGTAAACTATCAAACGACCATATCACATACTTGCAAGAAACTTTCCAGCAGCTCTAAACGTTTGAAATTCATCTTAACCCAAGAAATGGGTATTTGGGGTAGTGGCCGGCAAGTTCTTTGGTTTCATGGTATCTGAAAGAGCTATAGATGCCAACCTTGAAAAGGTTAAGACCCTACTTACATCCCGAACTCCCACAACCATTAAGGATATATAGAGGTTCACTAGAAGAATAACCGCACTTAGTAGGTTCATATCCAAATACAGGGATTGATGCCAACCTTTCTTCAAGTTATTAACCAAAGCATCCAAAAGTGACATCGGGTTAGGTTCTGAGGAATATCCTTGGAACAAAGAGTGTTAGAAAGTTTTGGATGAACTAAAAAACTAGTTGTCCCACTTACCAACATTCTGGCAACCCAGGGAAGGAGAACCCTTCATACTTTACCTCGCTATCAACAAAAAAACTGTAAGTTCGGTTCTGGTCAGGAAAGAAGAAGGAAAATAGTGGCCAGTATATTAAGTCAGTAAGTTCTTACACGGAGCCAAAGTTAGAAACCCAATATTGTAAAAAGCAATTTACACCTTAGTATTGGCAAGTAGAAGACTTCGTTCATACTTTCAAGGACATTTGGTCACAGTGTGAAGTAATCTACCTCTTTGGGATATCATCAAAAAAGTGGATCATTTAGGAAGATTATCAAAGTGGTGCATTAGGCTCGGTGAGTATGACATCACATATGAGCCCAGAAAGGCACTAAAGGCTCAGGCTTTAATAGATTTTATTACTGAATTACCGGAAGGTAAAGATGCCCAAGATAAACTTAGGGAAGAAGATCCTGAATGGGTGCTCTTTGTAGATGGTGCTTTGCGCTCAGAACACTAGGGTGTTGGTATAATATTACGAGGACCTAAAGGATTAGAGGCCTCAGAGGCCATCAAATTTGGAATCCAGGTCACCAACAGTGTTGTCGACTATAAAGCTCTTATAGCAGGCTTATGATTGGCAAAATGAGTTAGTGTGAAAAGTCTGAAGGCTTACAGAGACTTGTAGTTAGTCATTTGAAAAACCACAAGGGAATACGGGACCAAAGACCTAAAGTTGGCAAAGTGCCATGCCCTTGTCAGAGAACTGATTCAGAAATTTGACAAAGTATAGATTGAGAAGGTACTTTAGAAAGAAAATACAGAAGCAGATATATTAGCCAAAATGAAACAGTCCACTAACGTACTTGATTCCTTGAGCATAGTCCTTATGGCAGTGTCGGCCACAGAAAGAGGATAGAAAGACTCGATAAGAGAATACTTAATGAATAACACCTTACTTGAAGGCCCTCAGGAAGTGGCTAAGGTGCGAAGGTGGTCGGGAAGAAACTTCTTGATTGGAGAAGAATTATATAGGCAAGGGTACTCCAATCCCTTGCAAAGATGTGTTGCTGAAGAAGACACAAAAACTGTACTGAAAAAAGTCCATAAGGGGATATGTGGATCCCACATCGGGATAGGGACATTGGCTGGAGCACTACTTCGGCAGGGATATTTTTGGCCCACTATTAGAAAATATGCTCAATAGTTCATCAAATGATGTTCTAAGTGCCAAAGACATATGCCAGTTCAGAGGACACCTTCTGAGGTAGTGACTTCGACAAGCTACCACTACCCCTTTGTCGTATGAGGGATTAAGCTCATGGTCCTGTACCTACAACACCAGGAGGTGTTAAATACTACATCGTTGCAGTAGATTACTTCACTAAGTGGATCAAAGTAGAACCATTAGTGACAGTCTTGGCAAAAGATATCCAAAAGTTTGAAAAAAAATCATATGTAGGTTGGGTTGCTTGAGGATGATCCGATAATTCACCACCAACCTCGGCATAAAACTACACTTTGCTCTAGTTGCTCATCCCCAAAGCAACGGGCAAGTAGAAGTATCAAATAGGACTTCGAAGGATGGATAAAAAAATAGACTTGATGAAGCCTAGGGAAACTGGCCTGCTGAATTACCAAGTGTACTGTGGAGTTACCGAACAACCGTAGAAGAGTTACTGGCAAAACTCTTTTTCACTTGTATTTGGAATAGAGGCTCTAATCCCTATTGAAATTGTAAAGCCTTCCATAAGAACACAAGTGTTTGACAAAGAAGGAAACAACCTTGGCTTAAGAGCCAAACTTGATGTGATTGACAAGCATAGGGAGATGGCCGAACTTAAAAGAAAAGCTTTCAAGCAACGGGTCACCATCACCACAAACTTAAAAGTTAAAACTAAGGGGATTAAGGTGGGTGATCTCATTCTTCGACAGGCCATTGAAAGCCTGAGGACCATCTTATGGCATACTTTGTGTAAACTAGGAAGGACCTTATTTGGTCACTAACGATGTTCAGCTAGGAGTTTTCAAACTTGGAAACACTGAAGGAGAAGAATTGAAACACTTGCCATTCGGATTCTTTGAAAAATTTCTACACTTAGAAATTTTCCAAGGAAGATTGTATAAGTGCTTTACTTAGTGGAAATTTTCTGAATAAGTTATACAAATGCCAAGAACTACTGTCATTCTCAAAACACTTAGACAAATTTTTATTGCTCAAAATTGGCCGAAGATGGTGAAATGCTATCCACTAAACTTTTCGCCAAAGGTGGTGAATGTGTTTATCCATTAAGCACTACATTAAAGAAAGTATCTCAAAACACTTAGGCTATAAATTAGACGCACTTCTATTTTGAAGATGGTAAATCCATAGAATAGCTGAAGGAGAAACTATTTTTTACCTAAGTGAAAACGAGAGCTCAAATTTAAAATAAGAAATGCTTCATTAAAAGCCCAAAAGGTAAGAGTGCACAAAAAGTTCATCAATCCCTTATCTACTTTTCCCCATCTTCACCTTGAGACTTCTTGGAGTCAACTTGATCATTGGTATTTGAGGGTTGCTAAGGCAGATTTAGAAATTCCCTTTGGAGGGACCTTCGGGAATGTCGAGTGCTTGAAGGAAAGATAGATCCATGTCCAGATAATGGGAGAGGACTTGATGGCATGCTAAGCATAAACCATCTTGAAATGACCACTTAGTCATCTCATTGGCTTTTGGCTTTTGCTTCACCAAGGCCTTTACCTCCTTCATCTTCTTTTTCTTCCTCTACTTTAGTTGCTCAATTTTGGACAAGAGCTGGGTCTTCTGTGAAAAAGCTTGAGCTACCTCATAAACCAGAGACTCGCGCTCTTTCCAAAGAGCCTCAATGGCGGATGTTTGCTCCACTAACATCACTCCAAGGTCGGATACTCTGGAGGAATAATCCTCAAGAAGCGCTTGTTTACTCTTGGCTAGATCTTGGTGAAGTTCCACCACTCCCTCATTAACAATCTCGCTCAACTCATCATATTTGTAGCAAGTTGTTGCTAAGGCTTCCTTGGCCTTTGACAAGTTCTCCTCCAATTTATTTTGGATTGAGGCCTATTTTTCACCCCACACTCAGAAGTAGCCCCTATAGGCGAGCATCTACAAAAACAAAAAAAAAAAAGGGAATGGAAGCATAGAATGTGTCAAGCAGCCTAAGTAATGGGTAAAAATTTTTTCTAAGTACCAGAAAAAAGCTAATACCTGAGTAGCATGCTCGGTAATCTGAGCAACCAGAATCTCCTCATTTAGACACAACTCTGTTAGAAACTAGAAAGTAGCATTGGTCATGATGCCCCTTACCATCTGAAGGACCATCTTCTGATAGTCTTTCGAGAATAAGTCCATATCCTTAGTAAGCTTCTAGAAAGGTTCCCTTGGCAACCTTCAAAAGGAGATCTTTGGGTCCTGAAGCTCTCGCTTTTGTGCATGATCTGTAACCCAGTTAGGGACAGGCAACTCTTCTACAAGATTGTGTCAAAGTTCCATTACCATGTTATCCCTTAACCATTCATCTATAAAGTCTAGAATCCTAAAAATACCAAAACTCATTGATGAAAGGTCAAAAGACAAACATGGTACATGGACCTCGGGGTCTTTGGCGTAAGAGTCGCTTACCTTAAGGATGTCATTAGGAACATCCTTCCCTTTTTGCTTTCTTCTTTCTTCAAGTTCCTCAACTGAAAGAACAGCCAAAAAAGTCCTAAAAGTCTCTACAGCAGAACGAGGGCTAACCGGAGTCAATAGAATGGCGACCTCGGGGATGAAGGCCTCGACTTCCTTCGAGACTTTGGGAGGGGAAGGAAGAGAGTCCTCCTTGACCTTCTTCTGGTGAGGCTCCCCCAATGGTTGCTCATTCTTCCTCTTTTAGGCATTCTTCTTTTGTTCCCCCTTCTCAGCTTGACCGAGGAAAAGGTTCTTTTAGAAGTCAGTTGACTTGTCACCCTTCTTTAAAAAATGAAAAAACATAATTGTAAGTATAAGTTGACCCAATAAATAGTGGACAAAAATCTACCTACCCTTCAAAAGGGCTTCATAAGAAAGTTTTCTTCGAAGGAGTGTGACTATTGGAGACTTCTTCCCTTCGATACTCGGTTTAGGGATCCCAAGGTCGGTTATGCACTCATTGACAACCCCAAATTCCTGAAGGACATCTTCGGTCATCAAGTTCCATCTTATGTTAAAAGGGTAAAGTGGACCTGAAGGTGCCTAATCGTGCCAATCATCTACATCCCTGATGCAGCTATCAAATTCCTTGAATTGGAACTTAAGCTCTTTAGTTAAGAGCTTCGATGAATCCTTCACATTGATCACCAAAGTCCCTAAAGCCCACTACATCAGCAGATATTTCCAGTTCTCCGCCACCGCCATGCAAAAGTATTTTTTCTGCCAACCTCACCAACTATCCTTGGTGGAAAAGGTAAAAGTAAACTTTTTAATCCTAGTCCCCCGAGGAAGCAAAAATAAAAAAGACCTTTTCAAAACAGGGTAAAGTTTGTAATGTTGTAAAAAAAAAAAAGATTAAGTGATGAGCTATCTTGAAAGCCCTACACATACAAAAAAAAACATTGAAGTAGGAGTATGAGTTCGGGTGTAATTAATTGACTGTTATGCCAAGAAAACTATAGAAATCACACACCATCTTTGGCAGGGGATATTAGAGACTGGCTTTTAATTGGGATCTAAAAACTGTTACCTCTTTCTTTCGAGGATGGTAGCTCTGTTCTTCATGTTCGGGGACTCTAGTTTTAACACATGGAAGGAGGAAAAAATTCACCTGCCACTTATTCAATTTTTCCAAAGTTGCCTAGTTCAGATGAGAATGAAAAGAGCTCCAACTCTTTTCGATAGAACTAACTTTGGCACTCCAAACTTCCATCTTAAAAACCTAAAACTCTAGTTCAGTAGAAGATATGAGGAAAGAGGAAAAAGAATAACAACTTCAGCAAAACACCCACCTATTTATGAGTCAAAAAAGTTGGAAAACCACCATAATAGATTGCCAAAAATCACTCCGCCGCAAAAGATCATTGCAAACAGAAAAGGAAAACTTACAAATGGGAGAAGGAAAGCAAAGAGAAAAATGAGAAGTGAGGAACTTCTGAATCGAACAAGGAAATATATAGCCCGATAGAGGTAAATGAAGAGATGCCATAATGAGTGACTACTGGCAAAGGGACATAACCAACGTAACTGATGTGAAAAATAGCCACTGAAATGGTGATGGGTGTCACCAAGTGCGTAAAACGAGGGCACACCTCCTAAGTTATCAAATCCGTAATGCATAAATTGAGGGAGCAGGTTTGCATAATTAATTTCTTAGTTAGGCTAAATTATTCTATTGCCTAATCCAAACTCTTAAGTAGGTCAGAATTGTTCCTCATTTCTAGGATCTTTTTCCAAGATTTATTATGTAAATCCTAGCCACTTGCGTAGTGTATTTACTTGAGAGTTAAGAAAAAACATTTACTTAGTTCCAATAAAACACTTAAGTTTATTAAACTAAGATAATGGTTTGGCGAGATTTAAAGAAAACATGAAATAAATAAGTGCGGCTACGCAAGAAAAACATTTTTAATGCTCATGCATGCACAAATAATATATCATGCCAAACCATGGATGAAAACTACACTCATAGCAAGAAAATACTCCGGTAACATAATATCTAAGTGTTTTGCCCATCAACCTAAGCAAGTAATGTCATGGGTTGATAAGCCTAACCCGAATTAATAATAATACATGCCACGGTTATGCTAAGTTAAAGTCAGTACTAGTAGACCTCATACTGGCTACTACTACCATGCTACAAAATAGTCATGACCCAAATGGTTGGTAGGCTCACCTTCGCCTGGGAGAGAGAAACCCAAGTAAGGAGTGACCTAAGAAGTCCTTGCCCAACTACCTTGCTGTATAAGGCAAATAAGTTTGTAGTTAGACTCTAACCACAAGTGCATGCAACATATGAAAAATGAACATGTAGTGTATGCAAAATGTACCTATATGAAACTAACAAACAAGTATCAAATAATCACTGTGGATGATTTGTCTCCTGGATGATGTTATCTGTATATTAACAATAAGGGTAAGTATATAAAATACTTAGTAAGGCATTCTAAAACAAACAATAGATAACAACATCACACATTATGGGCCATATGCACACATTGCCATGCATGCATGAACCTTGCCCATAAACTATATGAGCATGCCATGAGCTCTTATGGCATGGAGTATTATACAATGATCATCATATCATGCTCCTTTGGGTGCATGACACCTCATACTTCTCACATAAGCAAGCAAACAAACAAACAACAAACAAACAAAAAAAATATCCATTGGTCCATTTTTTCCCTTGAGCATACATCCTTACATTTGCCTTTAAGCTTGCAAGCTTTTGCTACCTCAAAACTCCCTTATTGTATACAGTAGGGTTTGACCCAATTTGATGTGTTTCCTAGTGTCCTTGGATGTATTTTTCCCCATCTTAGGACTCATGCCCCATTGGGTCGATGTGTGTGCTAATTTGTGGCCCAAGTCATTTAGTAGGCTTGAGTGCCATTTAGGCCTTAGGGTTTCTACCGTGGGCTCCTCCACATGGGTCATGCCCAAAGCATAACCCAAGGCCCACATGGAAACCAAGCCCTTAGGGCCCATACGACCTCCTAGGTGCACACAGCCATGAGCCCGTAGGCATATGCACACGTGTACCTTGGGTGTGCCATCAGGAGCCCCTTAGGCACACACGGCTGCGTGACCCCTTGGGCACACGCATGTGCACCTTGACACACCCAACTCACCATGCTCCTAGGCACCCCAAAATACTCATACACCTAGGAGCCCATGCCACACACGCACAACCACATACTGAGCTCTTGAGCTCGATCACAACACTTACACACCCAACTGAGGCACACCTTTCTTGTGCTTCCCAAACCTTGAAGGTTTAGCCACATTCATCTACCAAGCACCCAATGCTTGATCCACACACCATTTTACAGTCCATGCACCAAGGACACTACCTATTGCCCAAAACTATGAGCTAGGTCTGACCGTAGTGCCACATGAGCCCTCTTTGGCTTTATTAGTCTTGTGCCTTTTTTGCCCTACCACTTGTCCTATCTTTAAAAAAGCTAAAACATGGCCAAAGCTCCCTAAAGAGAGAAGGGCTAGAATAGCTGACCCTTGTGTAGATCACCATTTTGCAACCTCCAGTTTCAAGCACCAAGAGTCCTTTCATAGTCTCTTTAGAGTCCCTTAACTACATAATAAAATAACCACTTGATGAATCAACACATTTTCAGCCTAGGGGCAACGTTTTTTATTTCACATAAAAAAACCAAAAAGACCTCCTTACCTTGGTAGAAAATCTCAAACCAAAACTCCTTTTTGAAGGTCCACAGTTTTCATCCCTCTCACCAAGCTTAACCTCAACAACCAAGGGTTTTTATGAGCGAAAGGTTGTTGTTTAAAGAAAAGGAAACCAAGGTCAGGTAAAATAATGTTTCTCATATCAAAATAAATAGCCCAAAACCATGGCCACCTCTTGGAGAATAAAGAAACCAAACTCCTAAGCCCTCCCTTACAACAAACATACTCTTTCCTTGATTTCTCACTTACAAGCTTTTTCTCTCTTATTTTTGCTTCATTATTTTAGTGGGTTTCTGTGTTTTTGAGGCTTTAGGATGTGCTAAATGGTAGAGAAAGAAAAGAAAGTGAGCTGGAGTGTTTGGGGATGAATAAGGAAGGAAAATGAGTGAAAGGGCTAAAATGGTATAGGATTAAGGCCTTTACATGGTTAGTAGTGGTTTAGCCTTTCTAACCAAGGGAACTGTGGACTATTTCATGTTTTTGGAAGCTTATTTCCTGACTCAAAACCAGGTTGCCTCATTCCTTAAGTTTTCCAAGAGGTGCTTGAGGTGAAAGTGCCTTTTAGGCCTTACAATCCTTGGTTAAAAGGAAGTTACCTCCATAAAATGCTCAAATATGTCTCCATTTGCACTTAAATTCTTAGATTTTATTTCCTTCACTTCCAACCATGTATTTCCCTACCCTTGACCAGGTTTGACTCAGTTTTTCCATGTTTAACCAAGTTTGACTAACCAAAATTACCAAAATGCCCTTTTTAGCTTCACTTATAAAAAAAGTCTTAAACATGGCCAATTTAACTTCAAACTTCACAAAATTTCACAAAATGGTTTCAAATACCATTTATCACCATCCCAGACCCTTTTTGACCATCTTTTACCTAAAAATTACCATTTTCCTCTTCCTCACTTCCTTAGCAAGAAAAGCCAATCTTTGGTCAAATTGAGTTCAAATTTCATTGAGATGTTCATTTCACCTCTAAAAGATCAATTATATCTCTCTTGGTCACATTTTTACCTTTGACATTCAAAATTACCAAAATGCTCCTAGTTGCCCTTGTGGTCGATTTACCTTAGATTTTTAATGCTATGAACTCCAATGACTATTTGACTCATTAACTTGACTTAAACCTAGCTTTCAAGTGTAATCTTACCAAAGATTATGTAAATAAAATAAATAAATGACCTAATATAATTAGGGTTCTTACAACAGCTTTCTCCCCAAACTCCCTATATAAATACTCGGGAGGTTCCTAGGTAATAAGACGTAGACATACTCTCGTATGTTGCTCTAGAAAATCTCTCCTTCACTTGCTAAATTAGGCATTAGGGGTCCCTTCACTGGAAAACACTCTAGGGAGCCCCCTAACCCTTATTCTTCATCACTGTAGATACTATTCAGGTGAAATCCCTCTGGAGGCCAACCATGTCATACATCAAAGATGTGTTAGAGTATCACTTGTTTTTCCTACAAATCTAGTGTTTTCTTTCTGTTTTCCTTCTTTTCCAAAAGTTGGAAAGTTCTAGGTGTGCTTGAATGAGTTTGTTAGGAACTTAGGAGTCTGGTTAGGAAAGCAAGTTTTCCACTAACCCAAATTGTTAGATAGTGAGGGAGGGTTTGTTTTTAGGCAACTAGGTCAAGAGATTTATGAAGGAAGTGATAGCGAAAGGGCTATTACCCTCCAAACTCTCAAGCTCTGACGAAGCACCACCCTCGAAAAAGACAAGCATCACCCTCGAAGAATGTGAGCACAAACCTTGGGAAAAGAGGGTCCACAGTCCTTGACCCCTGGACTTCGGTAATCCACCATTACCCTTGGGAATAATAGGATTGACCTCGGGAAAATGATACACTCACCATCATTGGTAAGGGAAAACATCTTTCAAAGGGAATCCTCTGTGCCGAGGGGCCTTCTGAGTAACTAGGGCGACCTCGGCTAGAAGCTTTCATATCCCAAAGAGGTTTCTTTCACCGAAGGGGTATTGTGAACATGACAAAAATGGTTAAGGAGCCTCTGACATAGAGCCCTCGCACACACCCCTGACACACAGACCTCCCACGGCCCTGACTTCTAGCTAGAATGGCCTATGGCCAACTGGAGATCCCCATACCCGAAGGTACGGACCGCATATGGCCAAACACGTGTCATGATCTAAGCGAGCTGTGTTAAATGGACTTCTTCCAATCTCCTCTTATAAATACTTGGGGAGACGACCTTGGTAAAAAACAAGGGGCAGAACTCTTAAGAGAACTCTACTATTTGCCCTCCATTCACTTCATTTGCCAAATACTAACTTGGGCGTTAGAGGTTCCTCCCCCGGAAACACACTCCAGGGACCTCCTAACCCTTATTTTTTGAGCATTTCAGGCACTCTCACATCGGAAGTCTCTCATTCGGACACCCTCCACACCAGAAGTGCCTACTTCAGGCCATTATGTCATACAACAAAGATGCCGACGGGCATCATTTGGTGCCGTCTGTGGGAACCCACCCTTAGGTAGCCGTTGTTGAGACTCGGCGTTCTAAGGATAAAGGGCTCCTGAAGTACCCATCCATGCCGGAGAATCAACTGGTGACCGAACAACCAGCCACAGGGACTTCATTGCCTAAGGATGAACGTCCTCTAACGATCACGATGAGCTTTCTACGTGATTTTCAGTGCTCTGTTATGGCTGAGATGATGTAATAGTTGGACCAAAGGTGGTCATAATGACCTTCGGGCTGAAGGGCCTCTCACCAACTCCCTGTCAGGAGAGAAGCCCGAAGTCCACTTACCGGAGTTCAGCGAGTGGGGACTTCCGTGATGAGTCCTCAATAGAGGACATAGCCCCCAGAGGCCGACATACTGGACAGACGGGGTCCAAAGGGGCTAGGACTTCCCATTGATGAAGTTCATCGCTGGAAGAGTGATCACAATCCCCCCGAGGTCAAAGTTACTCCCAGAGAAAGAGCCGTTGTTCTCCACTGCCGGAGGCCTCCAGGCAGCGAGAAGAGCCTAGGGCCATCATCTTCATGGAAAAGATCCTATAGAGATTGGAGAAAGTGGAAAGGCAGGTGGCTCGGAAGCCTGTCTGGTCAAGGTTGTCAGAAACCTTCACCTGAGATGAGTCACCGTTTATCCGAGCAATAGTTAAGGCACCTATGCCAAATGACTTTTGGGTGCCTCGCTTGGAAACCTATGATGGGCGTAGTGACCCCCAAGCCCACCTGACCAAGTACAGATGTAGCATGGTGCTATACGGTGCCAATGACGCAACCCTTTGCAAGTGCTTTGACGTTACCCTCTCCGGGCCGGCAACTGCATGGTACAACTTCTTCACCCCTGGAACTATAATGAGTTTCCAAGAGCTGTCCATGGCATTCAAGAAGTAGTTCATCGGCAGCAGCCGACGGTGAAGATGCCTGTTCAGATGTTCGACTTAACACAAAGGAATGGTGAGACCATTCGCGACTATGTCGAAAGGTTCAATTGTGAAGCCCTAAGTGTGCCAGACTTCTGCCTCGAAATACGCATCCTCTCCATGATAAGGGGACTTTAGAGGGACTCATAGCTTTTCTATGAATTCTCCAAGGATCCCCCGGACACCATGGGAGAATTCTACTGAAGGGCCGAGCAGCATATGACAGCCGAAGAGCTAAGGATTGGGGGGGTTGAAGTCTAATCAACATCATCCCGAAGGCCAAAGTCACCAACCTCGGTATTCAGCCGAAGGCGGGGGAAGAACTTGGAAACAGAAGGGGAAAAGACCCATGTCATTTACTCCCCTGAACACCTCTAGAACAAACATACTACTGGACAGGGAAAGGCAAGGCAACCCAATCCAGCGTCCGAAGGCCATGACTTCTGGTGCCCGGCAGTAGTTTCATCATGTGACATGGTAGTAGCGAGGGGGACTTCCAGTGGAGGAGAGCGCCTGAGGAAGAGATTTCCCAGGGGAGGGTACCTGAAATGTTTGGAAGACAGAGGTTAGGAGGTCCCCGGAGTGTGTTTCGAGGGAGGAGCCTCCGACGCCCAAGTCAATACTTAGGAGGTGATAGAGAGTGGAGAAGTATGGTCTCTCGTGCTCAACCACTTTACCTGGGGTGTTTACCGAGTATTTATAGAGGAGCGAACAGTAGTAGTTCTCCTCATGTGGCCGTCCTAGATCGTGACACGTGTTCGGTGGGATGCGATCCACGTCTTTGGAAAACAAGGTGACACCCAGCCGATCATAGGCCACCTGGCTAGGAGCCTAGGCAACTCGAGAGTGGCGTACTAGGGTGTCTCTACAAGCGGCGTGTCAGAACGTGTCTGGGGGCGGCGTGTCGGGGATGTGTCAGAAGCTTCTTAATTGCTCTTGTCGTACATTCTGAGGTTACTCTAGTATCACAGGAGTATGTTTCTCGAGGGTGGTCTTTTTCAGGGATACCCCCACTTCCAAGGATGGTTTAATCGTGCCCACGAGGTTAGCACTGTCGTTTCTTGGAATGGAGGATTACCGAGGTCAAATTAGGGAGGTCGAACATCCTTCTTTCCGTGGCAGGTAGTTTCTCTACCGAGGTTGGTACTTTGTCCGAGTCTGGGGGTCCGGAAGGTGATGGGCACTTCGGCTATCACATGCCCCCTCCTGAGAAGTTGAAGCGAAGACTTCAGCTTTACGCTTCCGAGAAGGCTTTTTCGTCGAATTCGCGGTCGAAACTCCAATCAAGGAATTGCTATTCTCCAGAAGGTGTTCCTTCATAGCCGAGGTACCCTTCCCTAGTTCCCTCAGTGACCTCGGGACGCCTGCAACTTATGTTTTCACTTTTTCTGCTGCGGGTTTGTGAATCGTTGCATCCTTTGGTCAGACATGCTAGTTATGGATAAGCGTGCCTGGGTTTTCACGTTGTCAGAGGGGCATGCCCTAGTTCTTCACGTTGGATGACACGTGGCCACTAGTGGATGGAGAAATAGTTACGCCGGTCACGCTAACTGCGTCTCTTCGCCTTCAAGAAGTAATAATGAGGCCGTTGCGTCTTCGAGGGATAATAATGATGATGCTTCGCTTACCCTCTTCGGTCTATATAAGCACCTCTCGCCTCATTTTTGCCTCACTCTTTGCTTTAGCTCTCATCTGCTCTAGAGCCTCATTTTGTCTGTTTCCTTTTTCCGGCAACGGTTTCTACGGTGGAGCGATTTCTGGCATCTTGTACGACAGCGTCCAGGAACCCCGACTTTGGCAAAGCTTTTGGTAGGTGTTCCCCTTTGTAGTTCTCTTTCTTTTTTCCTTCGAGGTTGCTTTTCCAAAGTCCTTTTATTTCCTTCCTCCTTCTTTCCTGAAGTCATCCTTCTTTTCTTTCAAAAAATGTCAAATCCGACTCCGTTGATGACTATCCGGCCTCTCCCTGAAAGCTTTCTTCCTCTCGAATCTCATCCCTGCTGTACCACTTCGAAAAAGATGATGAAGTGCGTGGCCAAATATTACCTTCCTTCCTACGTCATCCCGAGGTTACCTATCTTGGGTTCGTACGGTTATTCGGCCCCTTCGGGTGAGGTTACTATTTACCGAGCTCAGCTGAAGGCTGGTCTTCAGTATCCTCCGCATCAGGTGATATGCGAGTTTTGTAAATTCCACGGGATTGCCGTGAATCAACTCCCTCCAAATTCTTATTCTTACTTCAACTCTTTCCTCTGCATGTGTGGGGTTTTCAAGATAATCCCCCACTTTCTCTTCTTCATGTAGTACTATAAACTTTACCCGGTCCTGAAGGGCGGCTTTTACTTCCTGCTTCCCCGAGGGTCCGGAAGTAAAAAATTTACCTTCACCTTCGAAAACAAGGACAGCTGGCGAGGGTGGCAGAAGAAGTTTTTCTTCCTGCCAGTCCCCGAGCTTTGGAGCCACGTGCCGATCAGATGGGCTTTGGGGACCTTGAAGATTGACGTCGTTCCTCCTTGGAAGCCCTTAACTCCAGAGCTGTCTGCCGAGTTTGATAAGTTCGATAGACTTATCCGGGCAGTGGCAGACTGGGACCCCGAGGTCCCTCCGTGTTCATTTTACCCATTTCCCATCAAGTGGGTGTTAGGTTTCGGGAGCAAAACAGCGCAACGGAATTTAACCGAAACCCTCCAGGATCCAAATGAAACGGGGTAAACCGAGTGTTTGAAAATTTTCATACCTAATTTTCGGTTGAGATCTCTTACTCAACTGTAGAGTCGAATCACAAAACCTGAACAGTTGACGTGTTCAAGCTCTCTATGGTATCCACACGAGCCTCTCGGGATCACCACGCTTCCACCACGTCCCGACAGATGTGTTTCTCTTGCACTCGCAGTGCTAGTTTGCGTCCTCCAAGGAATTGCAAGAGAAGAGTGTGGCTGTCCTTTTGGGAGGCTAGGGCAAGGAGACCTACAAATTTCTCACTTAAAAGTTGTATTTATAGTGAGACTCAACTTCCAGGCCTAATGGGTTTCAAAGCCCTAATCCAATTAGGATTTAATTTCGGGCTTAATAATGGCTCAACTCTTGTGCCCATTATTAATACGAAATTAAAGTGAAACCATAACCCAAATAATTAGCCCATGCACTCTAATGATCCAAATATGCTCTATGTGTGCGACCCAATAGGCTCTTATCACGTTGGCAATGATCATAAATCACATTTATGATCATAAGCAATGAGCGGTGTCTAGCAACACATCATTGCTACCCAAAGTGACAATTTTGTCATTGATTGCGGGCTAAACCTTTGGGATCATGGTCCACTATAGGTCATATGTTAATGGTCCCAAGAGTAAGCCAGATTAAGCCCGAAACAAATCCTAATTGGTCATTAGGTATTTGAAAATCATTGGTTTCTTGAGTTGAGTCGACTATAAATACAACTTAAAAGTGATGACATTGATATCCCCTTGCCCTATCCTCCCAAAAGCCAGCCGCATTCTTCTCTCTCACTCTATAAAGGAGGACGGGAAGCTAGCACTCCCGTTAGCGCAGGAGGGACAAATCCCAATCGGATCATACAAAGCCCTGGCATGATCCCGACAGGCTAATGTGGATACTCCTTCAGAGTTCACTCAGTTACGAGCAACAAAGGTTTCGTGATATCAAAGTATACTTGAGTGAGAGGAACGGCTTGATGAATCGAAACTTAGGTATGAAAATTTTTGACAACCCGATTTACCCCGTTTCACTTGGATCCTGGAGGGTTTCGATTAAGTTCCGCTGCGCTGTTTGGCTCCTGAAACCTAACATTTACTTCCTACTTCCCCAAGGATGCGAGAGTAAAAAATTTACCTTCACCTTTGACAACAAGGACAGCTAGCGAGGGTGGCAGAAGAAGTTTTTCTTCCTGCCATTCCCCGAGCTTTGGAGCCACGTGTCGATCAGATGGGCTTTGGGGACCTTGAAGATTGACGTCGTTGACCCCGGGAAGCTCTTAACTCTGGAGCTGTTTGCCAAGTTCGATAAGTTCGATAGACTTATCTGGGCTGTCGCAGATTGGGACCCCAAGGTCCCACCGCGTTCATTCTACCCTTTTCCTATCAAGTGGGACCTCATGACCGAGGAGGTCCTTCGGGAACTGGGAGTGGTGAATGCGCACAAGAGTGACCCCGGCATGCCCGTGCCCGTTCTTCCGGGGAAGAAGGCTTGGATAGTCATGCTCCTTCAGGGCGAAATTTCATATGAGGCTTTTGCCGAGAGTAAGTCACTTTTCAGGGTTTGATATCTGTTTTCCTTTTGGACTTACACTGATATTTTGTCCTTTTGCAGAGATGGGCGATCAATCCGCTGACTTCTACAAGTCGCTCTTCCTCGGCCAGGCCGAGAGGGGGGAGCAAGCGCGCAAGAAGGCGCCTGCCAAGAGGAAGAAAACGGCCGGCGGACCTTCTAGGTCCAAGAAAGCTAAGGCTGCCACTCCTCCTCCCCTCGAAGATGTGGTTGAGGTGCAAGATCGGTCCCCTGCCCAACCTCCGAGCCCCATGGATCCTCCTCCGGATCCTGCCCTCCTCGGGGCAGCACTAAGCCCCGTTCTTACTGCCGAGACTTCGGCCGAGCGAAGGTCTGCTCAGGAGCTCGAAGAGAGCAGAAGGAGGAAGGGGAAGAATGTTCCTGGCGAAGTCCGGGGGGGCGAGTCTGAAGATGACGTCGCCGAAGTTCCACCAGGTTGGTTCCTTAGCCATTCCTCTACAAGTCTTAGTATTTTTCGCATCTACGATTTTTTAGATGAATGGCTAAGGGATGACATACTGACGGAACTTCGGCGTGATATTGCAGAGGACATGCCTGCTGGTCCCTGGATGGAGACTCACGCCCGTCGGAGGGCTCTTCGGGACAGGCGGATCCCGCAGGATAAGGTGCCGAGGGAGCCCTTCTGGACGTTCACAGAGGACATGAATTTGTTCTCTGAGGATAGCCAGCTGATGGCTCCCCAGATGGCGACGGGGGTGATGACCAATGCCACTTTCCAGTCGCTTGTCACCGAATGCCCCAATGAAGAGATCCTCGCGGCGAGGATGACCGAGCATGCCGCCCAGGTAGTTTTCTCTTCTCTCTTACTTAGAAAAATTTTCTTCTAAGTTTCTACCATCTTCTGATACTCATTTGGGGCCCTTTTTTTTGCAGCTTTTGGCATACAGCGGATACTTCCGTGCCTGGGTGGCAAAGCAAACGGAGTCCCGTTCTCGGTCTGAAGATTCTCTGCGCAAGACGAAGGAGTTCTGCGCCAAATATGTCCTCAAATACGGCGAGTTGAACAAGATTGCAAAGGAGGACATTGTGAATCTTCGGGCCGAGCTCACGGCTAGCAAGCAGGAGCTTCTTCTTGACTTCTCAGCCAAGGTTGAAGACCTCGGCTCAAAGTGTGCCGCTCTCTCTTCGGAGAACGAGGCCCTTCGGAAGGAGAACGCTGAAGATAACGAGAACCTTACGAAGCCGCTCGCTTTGAATGCCGAGCTCCAAGCTGAGGTTGATTCGCTGAAGAAGAAGGAGACTAAGAGCAAAAAGAAGAAAAAGCTGGAGGAGAAGATTGATGCGCTTAAGGCCAAGCTGGCGGCTCTTAGTGCCGAGAAGGATCAGTCTGAGCAGATGTCAAAGGTGTCTTACCAAGATGGCTTCTGCTTGGCGCGCCACCAGGTCCTTGCTCGGCACCCTGAGCTTGACCTCTCTTACCTATCTACCCCAGACTTCCCCAAAGAGCCCAAGTGCACATGGTCTAAGATCGAGTTTCTCAATCTCCCTCCGGTTAGGCCTGTGCCTCCGACTGAGCCACCTAAAGATGATAATGTTGAAGAGATGCCGGATGCCCCTGCTCAGCCATAGGCTTATTCTTTCTTTCTTGTACTCCTGCTGCTTTGTACTTTTTTTCCTTAAGGTTTTTAATGAAGATTTTTTCTCCAATCTCCATTCTTTCTTCCGAATGCGAGTCATCAGAAGTTAGTGTAATTCTAAGTATGCATCTTTGGCGGACGCCTGCGCCTACATTTTTGGAAAGAGTCATTTTAGACTTTTTCCGTATTCTGCCGAGTTTTTAGACTCCATCAAGGAGTTTGTTCCAAAAGGAAAACCATTAAGGAACATTTCTCCAGTAACGCGGCCATATTCGGCATGTATTTTCATTGACGACTTCGGGGAGGAGTAGTTACAAGTTTTCTTTGAAAAAATGTCTAAGTATAGAATTTTTTCAGAGAGTCTGAATGCCAAGTATTTTTCAGCTCTACTCCCTCGGTGTCACCCAATTTATAGACCCCTGGGCGAACTTCATCGAGGACCAAATAAGGTCCACTCCAGTTTGCCCGAAGTACCCCGTGTGATGGCCTTCGTGGCTCAAATTCAGGCCTTTCGGAGAACAAGGTCTCCTTTTTTGATCTCTTTTCTTCTTATGTGTAAGTTAGCAGCGTGAGCTATTCTTTGTTGGAAAGCCTTCCTTCTTAGTTCGGCCATTTCGCGGTGCTCCTCGGCGAGGTCCAGTTTTGTCCTCAAGCCGAGATCATTTCCTCCCTTGTTGAACACTTGTATTCTTACCGAAGGCTGTATGACCTCAATGGGGATAATGGCCTCTGTCCCGTACACGAGCGAGAAGGGAGTTTCCCCCGTAGCTCTTCGGGGAGTCGTACGGTAGCTCCACAGCACACTCGGGAGCTCTCCTGGCCATTTCCCCTTTGCCTCCTTTAGTCTTTTCTTCAAGCCATCCTTTATTGTCCTGTTGGATACTTCGACCTGCCCGTTACTTTGAGGGTGGGCTACTGGAGCAAAATGCATTTTTATGCCGAGGTCAGCCATGAATTCCTGGAATCCTCTATCCATAAACTGAGTTCCATTGTCGGCCACTATTACCCTCGGTATGCCAAATCGGCATATGATGTTCTTCCATACAAACTTTTGGGCATCCTTTGCCGAGATTGATGCCAGTGGTTCTGCTTCTATCCACTTAGTGAAGTAGTCCACTGCGACAATGCAGAACTTTACCCCACCGGGCGCGTTTGGGAGAGGCCCGATGAGGTCAATACCCCATACGGCAAAGGGGCAGGGATAATTTGCTGAAGTTATTCTTTCCGAAGGTAACCTTTGGATGTTGGCGTGCTTTTGGCAATTGTCACATGTTCGGACAAATTGCCTTGCATCTTTCCTCAAGGTAGGCCAGAAGTATCCTTGGCGAAGTAATACTCCAGCAAGGGCGTCTGTTCCTATATGGGAGCCACACGCTCCTTCGTGGACTTCTTCAAGTATTGTTCTGACATCATCTTCGCCTACACATTTTTGCAGGGGGCTCGCATACCCTTGTCTGTATAGTTCTTCTCCAATGGGGAAGTACCTTCCCGAGCGCTTTCGTACTCTTGCGGCCTCTTTGGGATCCTTAGGGAGTTCTGAACTTGCTAGATACTTCTTGATGGGGTCTTGCCATCCTTCCCCCGAGGTTTCTATGCACATTAATTCTATACTGGGCTGCTTCAGCACTTCGGTGGGTTCCTTGGATTTGGCCAGGGCGTCAGCTTGGGTATTATCACTTTGGGGCACGTTCTTTACGTGTACCGAGTCAAAATCTCCAATGAGTTTCTGGACAAGGTTGTGATATTTTGCCTAGGTTGGATCCTTTGCCGTGTACTCTCCCTTCGTCTGCCAGACTATTAACTGTGAATCACTGTGGGCCATAAGGTTTTTTACGCCGACTTTTCTTTCCATCTTTAGTCTGGCTATGAGGGCCTCATACTCGGCGATGTTATTGGTAGCATTAAAACTGAACTTGATTGCTTTAGAGGTGATGGCCGGGGGCCTCATCGTTTAGAGTCATGATGACTGGTGGAGAGACTTCTAGGAGGAAGAACGCCTGGAGGATGGTTCGCCCAAGGGAGTGTGCCTCAAAGTCCAGAAACAAAGGGTTAGGAGGCCCTCGGAATGTGTTTGCGGGGGGGGAGCCTCCGACGCCCAAGTCAGTGGTGGCTGAGAAAAGGCAGAGGAAATAGCACAAAGGGGCTGAAGAGTCTCACCTGGTGGTTTTCTCAGAGTCTGGGAGTCAGACCTTTTTTGCCAACCCGCCCCCTGCCAAGTATTTATTTCCTAGTATTTATAGGAGTGCCTAGCCCGTTCAGATCGCGACACGTGTTCAGTCGGATGTTCTCTGAGTTTCTGGGCGTAGGGGACAGATAGCTGGTAGTAGGTTGCCTTGAGCCTTGTGCTGAGATGGGCCATGTTGTGATTTTGACAGCGTCAGCGTGTCAGAGCACCTTTTGAGGCGGCTTATGACGTCTGTGAAAGGACGTGTCAGAGGCTTCCTTAAATGCTTCCTTAAATGCTCCTGCCGTACTCCCGAGGTCCCTGGGCGAGGTCGTCCTTTGGTACGGACGGTGCCTCTGCGGAAAACACGCACTCAGTTCGAGGGTTCCCAGCTTCAGGGAGTTCCGCCTTCGGGGAGATCATGTTCGGCCCGCGATAGCTGGTGCCTCTTTTCCGAAAGGCGATCTGTTACAATGTCGGGGGGTAAGTAGTATCCTCAAGTTTCCTGGCGTGCCGGGCTCGGAGCTCTTCAGCTATCTCCCGAGGTGTATGATCCCACCTTTTCTCGGGTAGCGCCAGTTTCTTCTGGCCATTCTTGTGGCAGGGAGTTCGGCCAGATAGAGGCGATAGCCTTTGGCTATCACATGCCCCCCTTTGGAAAGCCGAAGTGAAGACTTCGGGTTTGCATCTCTTTCCGAGGTTGTTCTTGGGAGTCTCTTAGGAAGCTCAACCTGTTCCGAGGATACACCTCTTGCCCGAAGGTATCGGCTGTTCGGCCTTGGCCTGTTCTTTGGTGTCTTCGAGGCGGAGCCTGTGCCAAAGATACACCTACTGCCCGAAGGTCATGGGCTGTTCGGCCATAGCCTGTCTCTTGGTGTCCTCGAGGTAACCTGCTTTTTCTTCTTGCAGGTCTGTGTAACGTCGCGTCTGATGGCCAAGCGTGTCAGTCTAAGCGACGCGTCCCAGCTTTTTAGGGATGTCAGAAGACGTGTCCCCTGCTTTGGCGCGGTGATTGACACGTGGCGGTTTGCCATTGGAGGAGAGCCGCGTCGGTTACAGAGGGCGCGCCTTTTCAGGTGCAAAGGGCAGTTACGGCGACGGTTCGCCTCCAAAGGGTACTTATGACGACGTTTCGGTTACCCACCTTTGGCCTATAAATAGCCCATTCCATCATAAGTCCCATTTGCTTTTACTTCTGCTCTTTCCTCTGCTTTGCCCCTGTTCTTGTACTTTCTTGCTTTCTATGGCGGAGCTGTCTTAATTAGAGCTTTTTTCAGCCAACTGTCACGACGGCGTCCTCAGACTTTGGCAAATCTTTTGGTGGGTTTTTGTTTTCCAGAGTGTTTTGATCCCTCTGTTCTTTTGAGTTTTTTCCGGAAACTATTTTCTTCCCATTTCCGAACTCGTTTTCATGTCGAAAATGCCTATCCCTGAAAGCTGGCAGCCTCTTTTAGCCCATCCTTGTTGCACCACCCCCGCAAAATTAGAGAGGTGGAAGAAAAAGTTCTTTCTTCCCTCTTACGCCATTACAAGGCTGCCTCGCTCTAGCCATTATGCTTTTTCAAACCATAGTAACGAGGTTACCGTTTTCCGAGCCCAGCTGAAGGCCGGACTTCGGTATCCTCCCCCGAAGATGGTTTGCGAGTTCTGCCAATTTCATGGCATTGCTGTGAACCAGCTTCCCCCGAACTCGTTCTGCTATTTTAACGCCTACCTCTGCATGTGTGGCGTGTTCGGGATAAAACCCCATTTTATAATCTTCATGCAGTACTACAAGCTCTTTGTGGTCCCGAAGGGTGGCTTCTATTTCCTGCTACCTCGGGGATCCGGGAGCAAAAAATTCATGTTCACCTTCGCCACTAAGGACAGCTGGCGGGGGTGGCAACAGAAATTCTTTTTCCTGAAGATGGAGGAGGCCTGGTCGTACGTTCCGACCAAGTGGGCTCAGGGAAAGTTAGATGTGGACGTCGTTGATCCGAGGTTGTTGCTGACTCCAGAGTTGGCTTCCACTTTCACGGACTTCGATGGCCGCATTCGGGCTGTCTCTGACTGGGCTCCCGAGGTCGCTCCGCGCGCCCTTTACCCTTTTCCTATCAACTGGAAGTTGATGACCGAAGAGGTCCTTCGGGAGCTAAAGGTGGTGAAGGAGCACGAGACTGACCTCGAGATGCCAGCTCCTGCCATCGCCGGGAAGGATTCCTGGTTGGTCAAGCTTCTTAAGGAGGAAATTTCTTTCGAAACGCTTATCGAAAGTGAGTTGTCTTCTACTCCTTTGCTGTTTTTTCCTCGGACTTACACTGATATTTCTCTTCTTTTTCAGAGATGGGCGACGGGACTGCCGCGTATTACAAGTCCCTTTTCTCCGGCCAAGTGGAGAAGGGCGATCAGACGAAGAAGGCGGCTTCCCGAAGGCGGAAGTCTACTGGCGCTGGGCCTTCGGGGAAACGGGCAAAGAGAACTGCCCAGGTTCCTCTAGAAGAAATTTCCGAGGAGGCTGCCGAGGAGCCTGGGACAGCCGAGATTCCGGCGTCTGAGGCTGCTGCCGAAGTCCCTGCCGCTACCGAGGTCCCTTCCGCCGACGTCCTTCCCTAGGGCCTTTCCGCGCCCCAGGCCCTTCTAGAGGCCGTGGTAGAGGCTCCTTCTGCCGAGGAGCGGCGTAGGAAGAAAGGCAAGGGGATTTCAACCGAGGAGTCTCAGGACTCCGAGGATGTCGTGGTCGAAGTGCCGCCAGGTTTGTTGTTTTCAGAACAAGTATGGCTCTTTTGATTTTCTGAAATTTCCTTTGTCTCTGACCTGCTTCTCTTTTTCGCCTTGCAGGGGAGTTGCTTACCCCGAACTGGGCGGCCGAACATGTGAAGGCGCGGGCCCTTCGCGATGCCAAAGTCCCGCAAGGGAAGATACCCAAAGAGCCTTTCTGGTCATTCACGGAGGACATGAACTTGTACTCCGAGGACTGTCCTGAAATGGCAAAGCAGATTTCGAAGGGGGTGCTTACAGAGGCCTCCTTCAAGGCTATTGCGGCGGCTCATCCGGGCGATGACACCCTTGCCGCGAAAGTCACCGAGCATGCTGCTCAGGTATGCTCTCCACACCCTTTTCCCTTCAATTTTTCCTAAGTGCTTGGCTCTTTCTGACCTTGCGTTCATCTTTTCGCAGCTGATGGGGTACGCTGGCTTTCTCCGAGTTCGGGTGGCCAGGCAGACGGCATTCCGAGCTTCGGCCTTAGAGGCCCTAGAAAAGGCGAAAGCCACGTGCTCGGAATTGACCGCCAAGAACCAGCAGCTGGAAGATGCTGCGAAGGAGGAAGTTGCTGCCCTTCGGGAGGAGTTCCGGAAGGAAAAGGCAGACTTTGAGAAGGACTCCTCCTTGAAGATTGTTGACCTCCGCGATCAAGTGGCAGGGATGCTTGCTGCAAACCAAGACCTTCTCCAAGATAAGTCAGCTGGTGACAATCTCATAGTCACGCTTTTGTCTGAGAAGAGCGCCCTTCAAGCCGAGGTCAAGTCTTTGAAGAAGGAGTCTAAAAAGAAGAAGATAAAGGCCCTGAAGAAGGAGGTTGCGGATCTGCAGGACGAGCTCGAGGACCTTGAGGTTGAGAAGGGCAAGTCTGACCAAATGAACAAGGTCGCGTTCCAGGACGGATTCTGCCTTGCTCGGCATCAAGTTCTTGAGAGGTTCCCAGGTCTGGGCCTCTCTTTTTTGGAGGCTCTGAACATTCCCGAGGGGCCTCGGTGGTCCTGGTCAAAAATCGAGCACCTGAATCTTCCTCCCTCACTTCCGGTGCCGAAGGTGGTGGGAAAGGATGGGGAAGTGGGTGGCTCTCGGGACGCCGAGAACCCTTAGGCTGTTTTAGGGCTCCTTTTCCCTTTTCTTCTTTATTTTTGTACTCCTTCTTCGGGCACTTCTTCTTTGTAAGCTAGCTTTCTTGTAAATGAAGATCTTTTTTGGCCAAGTGTTTTTGCAAGTTTCTTTATTTCCATTGCCCCGAACACATTTGCTCAAGAGACTTCGAAAAACCTGCGATCAAAGAAACTTGACTAACTGTGAAAGATCTTTCCCTTGGCCGAGCCTGTTTGCTCAAGAGGCTTTTTGGAAAGTCTGAAAAATTTGACTAAGTCTTTTTGCAGGTTTTTGCATTTCCATTTTGTCCCGAACACATTCGCTCGAAGGACTTCGGAAACCCCTTAGTCAAAAAATTTTTCATTTCCCCTTGTCCCAAGCATGTTCGCTCAAGAGACTTAAGAAACCTTTTGCGAGAATTTTTGTTTTCCATTTTTCCCGAGCGTGATGGCTCAAGGGACTTCGGAAAGTCATATTTGTGCTTATTATGGCGAGTACCGCTGGAAGATTTTCCCATCTTTCCCGAGCGTGATGGCTCAAGGGACTTCGGAAAGTCATATCTGCGCTTGTGGCGAGCATCTTCACGGAATTCTGTACAATTCTGCACTTAAGAAATTTTCTCAAGACACTTCTGTACTTAGAATATTTTTCGTACAGTATGATTCCTTCGCTCAAGCTTAGGCGTAGAATTTTTTCAAGGCGTCTGAATGCCAAGTGTTTTTCAATTCTACGCCTTCGGCATCGCCAAGTTTGTACACGCCTTTTCGTACTTCGGCGAGGACCAGATAAGGTCCTTCCCAGTTTGTGCGAAGTACTCCGTGGGATGGCCTTCAGGGCGCAAAGTCAGCCTTTCGGAGAACGAGGTCTCCTTTCTTGATTTCTTTTGGCCTGGCCCGTAAGTTTATAGCCGCGGCCACTCTTTGCTGAAAAGCTTTTCTTCTCAGCTCGGCTATTTCTCTGTGTTCGCCGACGAGGTCGAGCTTGGTTCTGAGGCCGAGGTTGTTTCCACCTTCATCAAATACTTGCACCCGTACTGAAGGTTGAACTATCTCTATTGGGATAATAGCCTCTGTACCGAAGACGAGTGAGAAGGGAGTCTCCCCTGTGGCTCTTCGGGGCGTCGTTCGGTAACTCCATAATACGCTTTGGAGTTCTCCTGGCCATTTCCCTTTTGCTTCCCCCAGTCTCTTTTTCAGGCCATCTTTTATGGTCCTATTAGATACTTCCACCTGCCCGTTGCTTTGGGGGTGAGCTACTGGGGCGAAGTGCATCTTTATTCCGAGGTCGCTGATAAATTCCTGGAATCCTTTGTCTATGAATTGGGATCCATTATCAACCACTAGTACCCTCGGTATGCCGAATCTGCATACTATGTTCTTCCACACAAACGTTTGCACTTCTTTTGCCGAGATAGTTGCTAGGGGTTCTGCCTCGACCCATTTGGAGAAATAGTCTACTGCTACCACGCAGAATTTCACGCCTCCGGGCGCTGAGGGGAGTGGCCCAATAAGGTCTATACCCCAGACAGCGAAGGGCCAAGGATAGTCAGCCGAGGTTACCATTTCCGAGGGTGCCCTCTGGATGTTCGCATGTCTCTGGCAACTTCCGCATTTTCGGACGAACTGCCTTGCATCCTTTCTCAGGGTAGGCCAGAAGTATCCTTGGCGAAGTATCACCGCCGCGAGGGCATCAGTTCCAATATGTGAACCACACATGCCTTCGTGGACCTCTTCAAGGACCATTTCAGTATCCTCTTCATCCACGCATCTTTGCAGCGGGTTTGCATATCCCTGTCGGTATAACTCTTCGCCAATCAGGAAGAATCGGCCGGAGCGTCTTCGCAGTCTTGCAGCGTCGCCGAGGTCTTCGGGTAGCACATTTTCTGCGAGGTATCTCTTTATGGGATCTTTCCATCCTTTTCCCGAGGTCGCTATGCTCAGCACTGAGATGCTCGAGTGATCTAGCACCTCGGTGTATGTTTTAGACTTCGCCAAGCAATCTGCCTCAGTGTTATTCCGCCGTGGTACATTTTCGATCCGTACGGCGTCAAACTCTTGGATGAGCTTTGCTACCAGCTCGTGGTATTTTGCCAAGGTTGGGTCCTTCGCCCCATAATCTCCTGCCGTCTGCCGAACTACCAGCTGGGAATCGCTGTGAGCTTTTAAGTTTCTCACGCCAATCCTTCTGGCCAAGCGTAATCCCGCTATGAGGGCTTCATACTCAGCCACATTGTTAGTGACGCTGAAGCTGAACTTGATAGCCTTCTTTACCGCTAGGCCTTCGGGTCCTCTGATAATTACTCCAGCTCCCTGGTGTTCGGATCCTGAGGCTCCGTCAACATGCAAGGTCCACTCTGGCTCACCTCCATTTGGATCCAAATGGCTTTCCTTAGTGGTGGGTATTTCGGCGAGGGTCCTCTGATAATTACTCCAGCTCCCTGGTGTTCGGATCCCGAGGCTCCGTCAACATGCAAGGTCCACTCCAGCTTACCTCCGTTTGGATCCAAATGGCTTTCCTTAGTGGTGGGTATTTCGGCGATAAAATCTGCTAGTGCTTGAGCTTTTATGGCCTTCTGAGGTTCATATATGATTTCGTGTTCGCCAAGCTCTATGCACCACTTAGAGAGCCTTCCCGAATGATCAACTTTTTTCATAACATCCCGTAGTGGTAGACTACTTCGGACGATGATGGGGTGAGCCTGAAAGTATGGTCGCAGCCTTCTCCCTGCAAGCACCAAGGCGTATATAGCTTTTTGAAGCAGAGGGTACCTGACTTCGGCGCCATGCAGGGATTTGCTGACGTAATAGACTGGCCATTGCTTTGGCCCTTCTTCTTTCACGAGGACCGAGCTTACAGCTTTCTCCGTGACGGCGAGGTACAAAACGAGGGGCTCTCCCTCCCGAGGTTGTCGCAGAGTCGGCAGGCTAGCCAAGTAGACTTTGAGTTCTTCCCAGGCCTTTTGGCAATCTTCGTCCCAAGGATGATCATTCCTTCCGAGGTCGCCTTCCATTTTTGCTACCTTTGTGAGTACTTTGAAGAAGGGTCGACACCTATCTCCGTACCTTGAAATAAACCTGCTCAGAGAGGTTATTCTTCCGGTGAGCCTCTGCACGTCTTTGACTGTGGCAGGAGTTTGAAACTCAAGCAGCGCCTTAATCTTCTTGGGATTAGCGTCAATGCCTCTTTCGGATACCATGTACCCAAGGAATTTTCCCGAGGTTACCCCGAAGATGCACTTTTCAGGATTGAGCCGAATCCCGAAGGCTCTGAGCTTTTGGAAAGTTTCCTCTAGGTCTGCAACGTGATAGCCAGGTAGTTTGCTCTTGACTATCATATCATCAACATACACCTCCATGTTTCTCCCCATTTGGTCTTTAAAGACCTTGTTCATCAACCTTTGGTAGGTGGCTCCTGCATTTTTTAGCCCGAAGGGCATTCTGACATAGCAGTATGTTCCTCCCTCCGTGATGAAGGCGGTTTCTTCTTCATCTTTGGGGTCCATCCTTATTTGATGGTAGCCACTGAAGGCGTCTAGGAAACTAAGGAGCCCATATTCGGCGGTTGAATCTACCAGTTGATCTATTGGCGGCAGAGGGTATGAGTCTTTTGGGCAAGCATCGTTCAAGTTTCTGAAGTCGATGCACATCCGGAGTTTGCTGCTACCTTCGTTTGGGGCAATGACCACGTTGCTTAACCATTCGGGGTACTTCACCTCCCTGATGACTTCGGCGTCTAACAGACGCTGGACCTCAGTTTTGACAAAGTTGCTCTTGTGGGCCGAGATGCTTCGTTTCTTTTGCCGGACAGGTTTTGCTTTCAGGCTTACTTTGAGGCTATGCTTTATTATGCCAGGGTTTACCCCTGGCATATCTTTCGGCGAGTAGGCAAACAGATCTTTATTTTTCAGCAGAAAGGATACAAGGTTTTCCTTCTCACCTTCGGTCAAGCTCTTCCCTATTCGGGTAGATTGTCCTGGGATAAGTTCTACTGTTTCCATTTCTGCTTTTGCGAGATCTTCTTCTTTGCCTTTTTCTGGAGCCTTTGCCTCCATTGTTTGTGCGAAGTTGCTCGCCGGGGCCTTTCGTGCTTTCACAAACACCTTTCTCACCTCGGCCTGCTCTATGAAGATTTCTGCATCTCCATCCTTGGTGGCGAATGTGACAGTCAAGTACTTCACATCAGGGCGAATGTGCAGGTTTCCCTGTGTCTGCCTTCCAAGGATGGCGTTGTACGAGGACGGGACGTCCATGACGATGAACCTCGCCATTGTGGAGGCGTACAACTCAGCTGCTCCGTCTACCGAAGTCCCTCTCATCATCAGTGGGAGGTCGATCCATCCGAGAATGGGCAGTTCGGATGGTCCGACCCCGAAGGTGGGCGAGGTGACTAGCTTACGCTCGCTGCTGGAGATGCCCAAGCTCAGCAGTAATTGCGAGAATAGGACGTCCGCATTTGATCCGTCATCAAGTAGCACCCTTTTGACGTCCCAGTTCCCTATCCTCGCCATGATCAGCAGCGGATCGTCGTAGGGGAAGACGATGGTGGATCCATTTTTGCGGGCCAGCTTCTTTGCTGGATTTTGATATTCCATGACTGCAATTTCTCTGGCCTTCCGCTTTCTTTCCGAGGATGGGAGCCCAGTGGTGATTGTTTGGATAACCCCTGCCGGAGGTGGAGGGCGCCTTTTTGGACTTCGGTTTCTCCGCCTGTCGGAGTCATAGTCCTCATCTTCGGCCCTTTCTTCCTCCACTTTTCTGCCTTTCGGGGATGGCATCCGCAGGTATTTCCGAAGTTGGCCCTGCTTTATCAGCGACTCTATGTACTTCTTCAGCTGGAAGCAATCTTCGGTCTCATGACCGTGGTCGCGATGAAACTGGCAGAACTTTTTTGCATTCTTCTTATTATCGGCGGTCATGGCCCTTGGTCGCCGAATCTGCGTCCCTTGCCTTTCCAGCGCCATGAGAATGTTGCTCCGTGTAGTGCTCAATGGTGTGAAACTTTGGGGTTTCCTTCCCCGCATCCTCCGAGGTCGTCCTGCTTGTTCGGTCGGATGCCGAGCTTGCTGATTGGACCCATCGGCGCGGTGGTGATCGGGCTTCGGCCCTGCCATTCTTAGTTCCTCGGCGGTCATGTGCTGTTCTGCCCTTCGGTAAAATTCTCTGAGGGTCTCCGGGGGGTCCTTTGAGAACTCGTAGAATAGCTGTGAGTCTCGCCGAAGGCCCCGTGTCATGGCAAGAATGCGGATTTCGGGCCGGAAGTCTGGGATGCTCAGAGCTTCCCTATTGAATCTTTCGACATAGTCTCGGATGGTTTCTCCCTTCCTCTGCTCTATGTCGAACATCTGGACAGGCATCTTCGCAGTAGGTCGACTCCCAATGAATTGCTGTGTGAAGGCCTTGGACAACTCATGGAACTCAGTAATGGTCCCTGAGGGCAGTGAATTGTACGAAGCAGTTGCTGGCCCTGTGAGGGTGACTTCGAAGCACTTGCACATAGTAGCGTCGTCAGCACCGTGCATTATCATGCTGCGTCTGTACTTCGTCAGATGGGCCACTGGATCAGTACGACCATCATAAATCTCCAACCAAGGTACTCTGAAGTCACCTGGCATAGCTGCCTCAACAACGGCCTGAATGAATGGGGAGACATCTTCGCAGAATGTTCCCGAGAGTCTGCCCTAAACGGGTTTTCTGGCCATTTGTTTCTCCACCCTATCTAGCCGTGCTAATATCCTCTCCATAAGCACTGTGGCACTAGGCCCTTCTTCAGGTAAGCGAGGTTGCCGG
>SMDT01001489.1:0-87632 GCA_005392925.1 Aquilaria sinensis | reverse complement strand
AGAATGCGAGGAAGGAAACCCCCGAACTTCACAGCGCTGAACACCACGAGGACCAACATCCTCATGACTCTGGAGAGGCAGGGAACACAAGTTCAGAGGCCAAGGGCCATGACCGCTGAAAATAGAAAAAACATGAAGAAGTTCTGCCAATTTCATCGCGATCATGGCCACGACACTGAGGATTGCTTCCAGCTGAAGAAGTATATTGAATCGCTGATAAAACAAGGCCAACTTCGGCGGTACCTACGGTTGCCTTCCCCGAAGGGGAGGAAAGAGGAGGAAGGAAAGGTAGAAGATGAGGACTACGACTCCGACAGGCGGAGAAACCGAAGTCCGAAGAGGCGCCCTCCACCCTCTGCGGGAGTCATACAAACAATCACGACGGGGCTCCCATCCTCGGAAAGAAAAAGGAAGGCCAGGGAAATAGCTGTCATGGACTATCAAAGTCCAGCGAAGAAGGTATCCCGATAAGATGGTTCCACAGTCGTCTTCCCTCACGACGACCCACTCCTGATCATGGCAAGAATTGGAAACTGGGATGTGATCATGGCAAGAATTGGAAACTGGGATGTCAAAAGGGTATTGCTTGATGACGGATCAAACGCTGACGTCCTATTTTCACAACTGCTGCCGAGCTTAGGCATATCCATCAATGATCTCAGGCCTGTCACTTCACCGACCTTCGGGGTAGGACCTTCCGAGTTACCCGTCCTCGGGTGGATCGACCTTCCATTAATGATGAGAGGGACTTCGGTCAAAGGAGCAGCTGAGTTGTTTGCCTCGACGATGGCGAGGTTCATCGTCATGGATGTCCCCTCATCATACAACGCCATCCTTGGAAGGCAGACGCAGGGAAATCTGCACATTCGCCCTGACGTGAGACATTTGACTGTCACTTTCGCCACCAAGGAAGGAGACGCAGAAATCTTCATAGATCAGGGCGAAGTAAGAAAGGTGTTCGTCAAAGCCCGAAAAGCCCCAGCAAACAATTTCACACAAGCTGTAGAAGAAGGGGCTTCAAAGTCAAAAAATGGCGAGAAAGAAGTTTCTGGCAAGGTGGAAATGGAAGAAGTGGAACTTATCCCAGGACGAAGTACCCAAATAGGAAAAAACTTGTCCGAAGGAGATAAGAAAAAACTTGTATCCTTTCTGGTAATGAATAAAGACCTGTTCGCCTACTCGCCGAAAGACAGGCCGGGGGTAAATCCGCGCGTAATACAACATAGCCTCAAAGTAAGTCCGGAAGCAAAGCCTGTCCGGCAAAAGAAACGAGGCATCTCAGCCCATAAAAATGACTTCGTCAAAACCGAAGTCCAACGTTTATTGGAGGCAGATGTAATCAGGGAGGTCAAGTACCCCGAATGGCTAAGCAATGTGGTGATCGCCACAAAAGAAGGAAGCAACAAACTTCGGATGTGCATCGACTTCAGAAACCTGAACAATGCTTGCCCAAAAGATTCATATCCTCTCCCGCCAATAGATCAACTGGTAGATTCAACTGCCGAATACGGGCTCCTAAGTTTCCTAGACGCCTTCAGCGGCTACCATCAAATAAAGATGGACCCCTAAGACGAAGAAAAAACAGCCTTCATCACCGAGGGGGGGACATACTGTTACACCAGGATGCCTTTCGGGCTCAAAAACGCAGGAGCCACCTACCAGAGGTTGATGAGCAAGGTCTTTAATGACCAAATAGGGAGGAACATGGAAGTGTACGTAGATGACATGATAGTTAAAAGCAAGCTGCCTGTAGACCATGTCACAGACCTAAGGGAAACTTTTCACCAGCTCAGGACCTTCGGAATTCGCCTTAACCCTGAGAAGTGCACCTTCGGGGTAACTTCGGGAAAGTTCCTTGGGTACATGGTATCAGAAAGAGGCATTGATGCTAACCCAGAAAAAATTAAGGCTCTGTTGGAATTCCGAACTCCTGCCACAATAAAAGATGTGCAGAGACTTGCTGGAAGAATAACCTCCCTTAGCAGATTTATTTCCAGATATGGAGACCGGTGCCGAGCATTCTTCAAAGTCCTCACTAAGGCAGCAAAAAGGAAGGACGACCTCGAGAGTAATGATCGTGCTTGGAATGAAGACTGTCAAAAAGCCTGGGAAGAACTCAAAATCTACTTGGCTCGCCTGCCCACTTTGCGACAGCCCCGCGAAAGAGAACCTCTTGTCTTGTACCTCGCCGTCACAGAAAAGCAATAAGCTCAGTCCTTATGAAAGAGGAAAGGGTGAAGCAGTGGCCAGTCTACTATGTGAGCAAGTCCTTGCATGGCACTGAAATCAGATATCCTTTGTTACAGAAAGCTATATATGCCTTGGTCCTGGAAGGAAGAAGGCTACGACCATATTTTCAGGCTCACCCCATCATCGTCCGAAGTAGTTTACCCCTGCGGGACGTCATGAAGAAGGTTGACCATTCGGGAAGGCTCTCCAAATGGTGTATAGAGCTTGGCGAACACGACATCACTTATGAACCTCGGAAAGCCATAAAAGCTCAAGCCTTGGCAGATTTCATTGCCGAGGTCCCCATTACCGAGGACAGCCACCCAAGTCCCGACGAAATGAGCCAGAATGGGCCTTGTACGTTGATGGTGCCTCGGGCGCCGAGCACCAAGGAGCAGGGGTGATCATTAAAGGCCCCGAAGGCCTGGAAGTAATGAAGGCCATTAAGTTCAGCTTCAATGTCACCAACAATATGGCTGAATATGAAGCTCTCATAGCGGGCTTGCGCCTGGCCAGAAAAATTGGTGTCAGAAACTTGAAAGCCCATACGACCAGCTAGTAGTTCGGCAAACAGCAGGGGACTACGGGGCGAAGGATCCAACACTGGAAAAATACCATGAATTAGTAACGAAGCTTGTTCGAGAATTCGACACTGTGCAAATCAAGAGCGTGCCTCACAGACATAACGCTGAGGCAGATGAATTGGCAAAATCAAAAGCATATACTAAGGTGCTAAGCCAGCCGAGCATTACAGTGCTGAGCATAATGACTTCGGGAAGAAGCTGGAAAGACCCAATAAGAACATATCTCGAAACCAATACGCTCCCCGAAGACCCCAATGAAGCAGCAAAAGTGCGGAGACGCTCCGGTCGTTTCTTTCTGATTGGAGAAGACCTATATCGGCAGGGATATGCAAATCCGCTACAGAGGTGTGTTGGCGAAGAGGATATTGAAATAATCCTCCAAGAAGTTCACGAAGGCGCTTGTGGTTCGCACATCGGAACCGACGCCCTGGCAGCGGTGATACTTCGCCAAGGATACTTTTGGCCTACCTTGAGGAAAGACGCTAGGCGGTTCGTCCAGGAATGTGGTAATTGCCAAAGACATGCAAAAATCCAAAGAACACCCTCGGAGCTGGTGACTTCGGCAAACTATCCCTGGCCCTTCGCGGTTTGGGGCATAGACCTTATCGAGCCGCTCCCGACAGCGCCTGGGGGCGTGAAGTTCTGCGTAGTCGCAGTAGACTATTTCTCTAAATGGGTCGAGGCAGAACCTTTGACGACTATCTCGGCAAGAGAAGTGCGCAAGTTCGTGTGGAAAAACATAGTATGCAGATTCGACATACCGAGGGTACTAGTGGCTGATAACGGATCCCAGTTCATAGACAAAGGGTTCCAAGAGTTTATCAGCAACCTCGGAACAAAGATGCACTTCGCCCCGGTAGCTCACCCCCAAAGCAATGGGCAGGTGGAAGTATCTAACAGGACCATAAAAGATGGTCTGAAAAAGAGACTGGGGGAGGCAAAAGGGAAATGGCCAGGAGAACTCCAAAGCGTGCTATGGAGCTACCGAACAACGCCCCGAAGGGCTACAGGGGAAACTCCTTTCTCGCTCGTCTTCGGTACGGAGGCCATAATCCCAATAGAGGTAGTGCGACCATCAATACGAGTGCAGGTATTTGATGAAAGTGGAAATGACCTCGGCTTAAGAACCAAGCTCGACCTCGTCGGCGAACATAGAGAAATAGCGGAACTAAGAAGGAAAGCTTTCCAGCAAAGAGTGGCCGCCGCTATAAACTTGCGAGCTAGGCCAAAAGGAATAAAAAAGGGTGATCTCGTTCTCCGAAAGGCGGAATTCGCACCCCGGAGGCCATCACACGGCGTACTTCGCGCGAATTGGGAGGGACCTTATCTGGTTCTTGCCGAAGTACGAAGAGGGGTGTACAAGCTCGGTGACGCCGAAGGCGTGGAATTAAAAAACACTTGGCATTCAGATGCCTTGAAAAAGTTCTATGCTTAGAATCTTGACGAAAGGGTTTACATTGTACAAAGTTAGAAAAAAAATTTTCTAGCTACACGGACTTCTGAAAGAAAGATTCTTGAACAAAAGATATACTAAAATTCCGCGAAGATGGTCGCCAGAATAAGCATGGGTGTGATTTCCTGAAGTCCCCTGAACAAGCATGTTCGGGACAATAGGAAATGTAAAACCTTGCGAGAATTTCTAAATACAAAGGCTCACAGAGAACCGATCTAATCTTCCGAAGTCTCTTGAGCAAACGCGTTCGGGGCAAAAAGGAATGAACAATCTCACAAAAAAAAGACTTAGCCAAAATTTCTTACAGGAAAGAAAAAAGTCTTTATTAACAGACAAGATCGGTTTACAAAGAAGAAGGACTACCAAGAAAGAAAGAGTACAAGGAAGGAGAAAAAGAAGGCAGAAGGGGCCTGAGATAAATTAGGGATTCTCGGCGTCCCGGGAGCCACTAGCCCCTGCATCCTTTTCCGCCACCACCCGCGCCGGAAGAGTCTGAGGCAGGTTCAAGTGCTCGAGCTTGGACCAAGTCCACCGAGGTCCCTCAGGAATATTCAGGGCCTCCAGGAAAGAAAGGTCGAGATCTGGAAACTTCAGAAGAACTTGATGACGAACGAGACAAAACCCGTCTTGAAAACCAACTTTGGTCATCTCGTCGGATTTCCTCTTCTCGACACCAAGATCATTAAGCTCCTTCTCCAGGTCTTCAACCTTTTTCCTTAATGCCTTCACCTTCTTTTTTCTCGACTCATCCTTCCCCTTCTTCGAAGAATCGACCTCGGCTTGAAGTGCGGCTTTCTCGGCCTCCGCCTTCGCCAGAAGCGCCGCAGAATCCGACTTCTCCTTTAGAAGTGCCTCATTAACCGAAGTCAGCTCCGCCACTTTTGCGCCGAGGTCGGAAATCTTCTGGGAGGAGTCCTTTATAAGTTCTTCTTTTTCCTTCGCAAACTCCTCCCGAAGGGCAGCAATCTCTGACGCCGAAGTCTGGGCCAGCTGAGTGTTCCGAGTGAGCAGGTCCGAGCACTGGGTCTTGTATTGTTCTATAGTCTTTGAAGCGGCGGCCCGGTACATCCCCTGCCTCGCCACCCGAACTCTGAGGAATCCGGCATATCCCAGCAGCTGCAGAAAAACAAAGGCAAGAATGAGACAAGGCAAAAAAAAAAAAAAAAAAGGAAAGGCAAATACTTAGAAGAAATCAGAGACAAGAAAAAGAGAAAAGGGCAAGGTGAGAAACGCACCTGGGCGGCGTGCTCAGAAAGCTTCGCGGCGAGGGAGTCATCATCCGGATGAGCCCCCGCAAGGGCCCTGAAAGAAGCTTCAGTAAGAACCCCCTTTGCAATCTCCTTGGCCATTAGCGGGCAGTCTTCGGAGTACATGTCCATGTCCTCCGTAAAAGACCAAAATGGCTCCTTCGGAATCTTCCCCTTCGGGATATGGGCATCCCGAAGGGCCCGCTTCCGGGCGTGCTCGGCAACCCAATCCGGAGGAAGAATCTCCTCTGCACGACAAAAGCAGAAAAATTGTCAAACACAAGTAGCTGCCAAAAAATTCAGAAACTGAGTGTCTAAGGCATCAAACCTGGTGGCACTTCGGCAACGTCGTCGCCAGAATCCAGGGCCCCCTCAGAAGAAATCTCCTTCCCTTTCCTCTTGCGGCGATCTTCGGCAGAAGGGGCTTCCACCAAAGCGTCCAGAAGAGCCGCCGAATTAGGGCTTGAAGGAGCGACATCTGCACCGACCTCGGTCGAAGGTGCAGCAACGGTTACCTCGGGCTCCTCGCCCACCTCCTCGGAAATCTCCGGCATAGGAGGGGGCACGGTCTTCTTCGATCGCTTGGCTGCCGGAGGCCCCCCGCTAGCCGCCTTCCGTCTTCGGGAGGCAGCCTTCTTTGTTTGTTCACCTTTCTCGGCTTGCCCGACGAAAAGCGATCGGTAATAGGCAGCAGTATCGTCGCCCATCTCTGAAAAAGAGAGAAAACATCAGCGTAAGTCCAAGATGAAATTAAAACAAGGGGACTAGGAGATGACTTACTTTCAAAAAAATCGGCATAAGTAATGTCCTCCTGAAGAAGTTTTACCAGCCAGGAGTCCTTCCCAGCAATGGCAGGAGCCGGCATCTCGAGGTCCGTTTCGTGCTCCTTTACCACCTTCAACTCCCGAAGGACTTCTTCGGTCATCAACTTCCAGTTAATTGGAAAGGGGTAAAGGGGGCGCGGTGGGACCTCGGAATCCCAGTCAGAGACCGCTCGGATGCGCTTGTCAAAGTCCGCAAAAATGGGTGTTAACTCGGGAGTTAACAGCATCTTCGGGTCAACGACATCCATCACGAGCTTTCCCTGAGCCCACTTCGTCGGGACGTACGACCAGGCCTCCTCCTTCTTCATAAAGAAGAATTTCTGTTGCCACCCTCGCCGGCTGTCCTTGTTGGCAAAGGTGAACTTGTATTTTTTGCTCCCTAACCCCCGAGGTAGCATGAAATAGAAGCCACCCTTTGGGATCACGAAGAGCTTGTAGTACTGCAGAAAAATGACAAAGTGTGGCTCTATACCAAAGACACCACACATACAAAGAAAAGCATTGAAATAGCAGTACGAGTTCGGCGGAAGTTGGTTTACGGCAATGCGATGGAAATCGCAGAAATCGCAAACCATCTTCGGCGGAGGATACCGAAGTCCGGCCTTCAGTTGGGCACGGAAAACAGTAACCTCGTCACTACGGTTTGAAAAGCTATATTGGTCCGAACGAGGCAACCTCGTAGTGACGTAGGAAGGAAGGAAGAACTTCTTTTTCCATTTTTTAAGTTTTGCAGAAGTAGTGCAGCAGGGGTGAGAAAGAAGGGGTTCCCAGCTTTCGGGAATAGGCATGACTGGCAAAAAACCGAGTTCGGGAAAAGGCAAAAAGCTATTTCGAAGAAAAAATTTGGAAAAACAGAAGAAACTGGAAGCTAAAACCCACCAAACGTTTTGCCAAAATCTGGATTTGAGGACGCCATCGTGAAATGATTGCCGGAAAGCCACTCTGTCAAAAAGCACCGCCGTAAGAGAGCAGGAAAAACACTGCGGCAGTTGAGAGACAGAAGAGAGCAAAAGCGAGAGCAAAAGCAAAAGCAAAAGCAAAAGGGGGTTATGAAGGATTAAGGGTATATATAGACCGAGGAAGGGTAGGCGAATCGATGTCATAAGTGCTGTGCGAAGGCGAATCGTAGCCATAATTGCCCATTCTGCATAAAAAGACGCGCCCGCTGTAACCGATGTAACCCTCTCCAATGATGGCGTGCCACGTGTCAGCAACCACGCCAAATAAGGAACACGCTTTCTGACGAATAGCACGCCGCCCCAGACTGACACGCCTGGTCACGAGACGAGACGTTTCAGTGACTTACAAAGACTATAGAAAATAGGTTACCTCGGAGACACCAAGAGACAGTCTGTGCTACGTCTACGGACAGAAGGTGTATCTTCGGCACAGGTACCATGCATAAAGCCCCGAAGGGTACCCTCCGAAAGCTAAAAAGCTGAAAGCTGACAAAAGCCAAAGTCCCTACTTCGGCTTCTAGGGGGGGCATGTGATAGCCGAAGGACTATCGCCTCTCCTAGAACGTACCTCCTATCAAAAGCATGCTCGGGAAGCCTGGCACCATCCGAGGGAGGCACTAGTACTGACCTCGGACTAGGCGAATTCCAGTGCCTCGAACTCGGGATTTAGCCTAGTACCCCAGAGAGCTCCAAAGGTGCAGACAGCCCCCTCGGGGGATTAAACGGATCGCCTTCGGGATAGAAGAACCAGCTACCGCAAGCAAGAGAGGATTTCCCGAAGGCGGAACCTGCGAGCTAGGCAGCGCCCCGAACTGCGAACATAACTCCCGAAGAAGGGTGTTCGTCCCAGAGAACGACCTCGCCCAAAGGACATCGGGAGTACGGCAGGAGCATTTAAGGAGCCTCTGACACATCGCCCACAGACGCACCATGTCACCTCAAACGACGCTCTGACACGCCGACGCCGCCCAGGCCTTGTCACAACCTGTCTCGGACCAAGGCTCGAGGGAGCCTACAAACAGCTACTTGTCCCCTATGTCCAAAGGTACACAGCAGATCTGACCGAACACGTGTCACGATCTGAACGGGCCAGACACTTCTATAAATACCAAAGAGCAGCCCCTTGCAAACGGGGGGTCAGTCAGTTGAGAGGATAGGAACAGGCAAGGCCACTAAACCCTTGAGTGCTCTCTTTCCTTCACCTCTCAGAAAACTAACTTGGGCGTCGGAGGTTCCTCCCCGGAAAAACATCCCGGGGACCTCCTAACCTTTCCTTTTGGGCTCTTTAGGTACCACTCCCTGGGAAACCTCCACTCCGGGCGTTCTCCTCCTCAAGAAGTCCCTCCAGAAACCACCATGTCCTCCAGCGAAGATGTCTCCGGACATCACTTAGCCTAACCCACGACTGCCCAATCTTTCATCTTTCATAAGGTCCCTACCACCTAGCCTCCAATTCCACTTATTCAAATAGCATGCTCATTGACATGTCGGAAGAGGTATAGAATTGCTCTGGATTTGGCATCCAAGTTCTTGTACTTGCAAGAAGAGTGCGACCAATGCATCATACACCATGAGTGGGGCTTTGTCCTAAAGATTTTTATTTCATCCAATGGTAAGATAAACATTTTATGTTGGTGGTATACCGTTTTTCTAACAATACAATATAGCAAGACACCAGTATATATCACATCGTCTCTGATATATCCATTTTAGATAATTTGGGCTCAAGTATATATAAATATAACATATCGACATAAAACATAGCAAAATTTGATATTGTAAGAGTTTAAAGTGTATGTTATATATGGAGAGATTAATTAAGAGCCTTTCTCATATAAATATTCTATTATAAATAACAACAATATAGTTTTTAAGATATATAAAGTAAAAGCACAAGTTTTCTTTCAAATATCAATACATGTTTCTTATAAACCTAATCAATTATAGATATTTATAATACATTTTACCTAAAAATATCAAAAACTTGAAAAAATAAAAAGATCTATTTAACCAGTAATGAAACGGTATAGACAGTACGTTGCAAAATGCCTGAGATCTCCGGTACAGAGGATAGTTTTTGTGTCAATTGTTTCGTATTATTTCCATACCAATATTAGTACATCCTGTTCATACTGGTTAGCACGGTTTGGTATTTAAACTATGGCATCAATTCGAAACATTGAGTCGAAACTTTTTGACACTAATGGTGGATGTGTCCAAATGAATTGTTGAATGGCTTATGTGTCCACATTGATTAACATTAATGGCTTCTTTGGGATTTCTTCCTCTAGTTATCTACAAAAGGTAATTTTTGCCAGTTTATAACCTTTAATTTTGATTTCCTTTTTGTCTTGAACCTATTAACAATTCTTTTTTTGGTCCTAAACATTTATTAAAATGTATCATATTAATCTTAAAATTGTTAACCTGAAATAAAGTTATCATATAAGTGCATATGTTACACGAAACTCATCTTATAAAGAAAGTTGTTAATTTTTAGAATGTGCTTAAAAGTTGATTTAAGGAAGGCTTATGATATGCTTTATTGGAGATTCTTGCATCAATTTTTAAGGAAGTTTGGATTGAATGGATTATAAATTGTGTGCAATCCCCATATTTTGCTCTTATCTTAAATGGTGTTTAATGTGGATATTTTAATAGAAGGAGAGGACCTAGACAAGGCGATCTTTTATCTCTCCTATTGTTTATGATTGCTATGGATTATCTATCTAAAGCAATGAGTAAAATGGACAATGAAAATTATATTAGTTACCATCCTAAGTTCAAATGAATTAAACTATCTTACTTAATGTTTGCAAAAGATATAATGATCTTTGCTAAAGCTGGGATTGATGATGTTAAAGCATTGAGATATTGTCTAGATGTTTTTTCTAGCATTACTGGGTTGGAGATTAATGTTGATAAAAGCCTTATGTTTTTTGGTGGGGGTACCTAAGGATCTTGAGATCCATATATTTTGATGTACTTGGGATGGCGAAAGGGACTCTCCCTCTTAGATACCCTTGGTGGACTAGAGGTTACAAATTAAACATTATAAACCTGTGGTGGAAAAAGTCTTGAATAGGTTAAATAGTTGGAGCACAAAGTTCTTGTCCTTTGCTGAAAGGGTGTAGTTGATAAAACTGTTATTTTCATCATCCATTCTTATTGGGCAAATATATTCCCAATTCCAAAAAGGGTGTTAGATCATATTAAGCAGTGTTGTAGAGCTTTCTACTAGATTGGTTCCTTTGCTGACAAGAAATATCTTACTATTTGGGATTGTGTATGTGTCTCAAAAAAACAAGAAAGGCTAGGCATATTTCACTTAAGGGCCTGGAATACTACTAGCATTGGAAAGAAAATTTGGAGACCCTTAAATAATAAGGAGAATTTATAGATCAAATGGATCCAAACCTATTACATTCATAGAGGTAACTTCTCATAGTTGAAGGTTGCCAGTGCTGCTTCTTCTATATGGAAACATATTCTAAAAGTTAGACTTCTGTTTCTTGATCTTATTACTAATAATGGGTGGAGGTGTGTTAAAGGTGGTAGATTTATCATGAAGTTGGCATACTTGCATGTAGTAGAAAACTTTGAGAATGTGAAGTAGCATAGGACTATATGGAGTAACATGAAATGCTAATATGGTCTAATTTATGGAGAGTATGATGGTTTGAAAACCTAAGATATCTAAGGTCACCATAATGGGCCAAGGTGTAGGTGAACCTAAGAGGGGAAAGTGTCATCAATCACTCACAAAATCTTGGAATGCTAGCACTAATACATGCATTTAAATAAGCAAATAGTTCACTTCTATACATAACATAAGAGATATTGGCAAATACTAAGAAAGGTTTAAAGCAATATTTGCATGGACAAGTTGGACTTGTCAATTGTAGGATTAATGAGTGAAAGAATTGTGGGAATTAGCTACTCCCATAATTATTGGCCAATAATATGAGTTCCTGGTATTATGATTTGAGCTCAAGTGCATTAGGCATATATTGACATCTTTACGGATAATATGCATGGTCTTATATGAATGTTTTCTTGCAGGTTACAACCCTTACTAGGAATATTTGGTTCTCACATCCCTTACACATTTTATATGTAAATACTAGTGTATCTGGGGCTAATAACCAATAAGAGAACTAGTTGTTAGTATTTTGATACCATGTGTGCCTTCAACCAATTGTCTTTTGTGTCTGCAAGTTGAGAAATCCCAAAATCATTTGTTTTTTTAATGTCAATTTTCTAATAGGATTTTAAGGAAGCTTGTAGTTATGATTAAGTTTAGACAAGCCCCCTATAAATGGGATCAAATGTGGGATTGATTTTGTAAAGATATGAAAGGTAAATGTTTGAAGACCAAGATTATAAGAGCCTATTTGATGTGTGCTGTTTATTTTGTATGGTAGGATAGGAACAATAGAGTGCACCACAAGCAATTCCGGTCAGCAGATTAAGTCTTGAAGCATATTCTTAATTCTATTCAAAATAGGTTTTCCAGTAGTATAAGTGAGGTTTTTATTTAGTGTGTATGCATTTAACTATGCTGTGCAGCAAAGATGTTAGGTTATTCTTTTTATTTTGTTTTAGATTAAGTTTTGTCGGTTACTTAATGTAGGCCCCTGATCTTTATATAAGTGCTGCTGAGCTTTTTGTGATTAATTAAGTGTGCACCCACCATGGTGTTTAAAAAAAAAATTGTTAATTTGAATTATCCATTAATTTATCAAAAAATTATTGCATGAATTTAAATTTATCATACAATAGTAATTTAGATGAGGATTTTAAAATTTGCTATTTTAATAAGTATTTTGAATTAATAGATTCAATTATGACTAATGAGAAACATTTGCATAAACTTTAGGACCAAAAAAACTTCTAAAAGGTTGAAGACTAAAATGAAACAACTAAAAATTAGTGACCTCTTATGAAATTTACTCTCAAATAGTTAGACAATGTGATCACCAAATCAATGAGATTTCTCACCAAGGACAACAATCGCTCTGATGCTTTTTTTTTTTTTTTGTAAAAAAAGAAAAGAAAAATAAAAGGAAAAATGGGTAAATTCCTCACTGAATTTTTTGTTATATTAGACATCACTTGTTATTGCTTTTTTACAGTTAAGTCACCTACTAATGTCTTTGTTGGAGAGGATACTTGCCACTAATAACTATGATATAGGATAAATTAGCCATTGTTGGTATTAACAGTTAGAATATTCCATGAAGTTATGAAATATTCTGTCAAATGACAAGATGACATGGCTTATTGAAATAAAAAATGACACTAATCATTCCTTAATTATATACTTTTATGCAAACCAATCTTTGAACTTTTTTGCCACAATTTAGAGCAAGTATAAATTTCAAAACAACATCTCTAACAGAACTTTTATCAAACAATTGGCGGGCAACACCCACCCGACAAAAAATCGAGTAACCATGAACAAGCGAGTTCAAAATGAACAAATCTAAATTAAACCCAAAAGAAAACAGCTTGTAGAGTTGGACACTCTTCTTTTTCTCATCTCCTTTTTCCTGATTTCCCCTATCTTTTCCCAAAACTTTCTATGTTTCCACACCCTTGGATGTTCTCGCTTTGTTGGACAAATCTCCCTCACTCCTCAACCCATCTTCAGTGCTCATTTTTAAGGGTGTAAATCTTCAAACTGCAAAGCAGTCGAAAGCAAAATCATCAATGAAGCCTCCATAACAGCAAAACTAATAGCCTGCAATTTCTTATAGTATATTTTGGACGGAAGTTGGAATCCAGGAGAATATACTACTGGTAAGAAACCCTCTTCCAGCCGCAAGAAACCAAAAGCCCATATACCAGTAAAGAAATTCCTACTATTACACAAATGCAACTTGAAATGATCCAAGCAAAAATGTAGAAGCATGGTTAGTTAAAAACGAAAAAGTGGAAGTCAGTTAAGGACACAAAAAACCCCAAGTTCAACTCCAAACCATGAACAATTTAGAAAGGGAGATGGTAGCTAAATCGTTGAACTCAAAAATTTATGGGAGCTTTACAATGTTGGACAAAAGTTTAAGGGCTAAGTTAGGCATTATATATATATATATATATATATATATATATATATATATATATATTTGTAGACAAGCTTATCACACATACACAGTACATCTGTCACCACATTCTTAAAATGTTCTACATCGTCTTATAACTGGACAAAAGTAATGTTAGTTGCCAGTATTAGTTGATAATGTAATATTGATGAGTGATTTAATTGTAAAAATACTATAGTGACCAATCCATATCATGGCAAAAAGTTTAATGGTTTATTTGCCTCTTTTACCAAAAAGAACCAAGCCACGAATGCCAAGAGGAACGGGTAATTGCAAAGAAAGTAGCATCGGGCAAAGTGCTTGAGGAATTAATGACTGAATTTAAAGGAAAAGAATTAAAATAAAAAATCTCTCTCCAAAAGTAGCCGACTTTGGGTAGAAAATAGAAATTGAGAAGAAGGCAAGTCGTGGGCTACTATTTCGTATTTTGGTAGTCATACCAGAACTAATTCGAATGCAAAAGTGAAGCTTAATTTTTATTTTAAACTTAAAAGTATCATTTTCCTCTGACAAATCATCTTCCTTGTCGACCACGGTATTCGAAACAGAATAAATGAAAAAATTCCACCAGCCACCATGCTTGATTACTCTCAAAAGCAATATGAAATGAAATCACGGCATTAATGAAACCGAACTAAAAGAAATTTTTAATGAATTCACAATTACACTGATACTAAAACAAGTTCATTTAGCCATTACAGTGAAAAGAAGGGTTGCCTTCTGCAACAAACAAACTTCCATAACCCAAAACTCTAGCCACAAGAAAAGCACGTTCAAGAATCCAAAACCAAGATTCAGATACACAGCTTAATTACACCCAGCTCTGGGTAGTGGCATTAAGAGCTAGAGCATCGGCCTTCAGAGCTAGCAGCTCCTAAGCGTCTCTGCTTGCTTTTACAGAATCTGAATTCATACTTGCTGATGAAACCTGGCTTACGCTGCCACTTGCTAATGAAACCTGGCCTACACTACCACTTGCTAATGATGAAGCTGAAGAGTACCCTACCCGGTACAGCTGATTGATCCCACCGGGAATAGGTTTCGGCATTTCTTGGGGCAGCGGTGCTCGAATACTTAGGATGTCAACAACCTCCCTAATCGAAGGGCGGTCCAGGAAGTTGGGATGGGCACAAGCAAGCCCTACAATGATCAAACGCGACATCTGTTCCTCATCATAGTCCCCATTTAACCTAGGATCAACTCCTGCAAGTTTGTTACCGTTCTCATATTGATCCCAAAACCAGAATGCTAATTTCAATCTCAGTCTCACACCATCCTTCCACTCAAATTCTCCAATAGCTGGCCTCCCACTAGCCAATTGCAAGGCAACTACACCAAAGCTGAAGATGTCAGTTTCCTTGCTAGCTTTGGTGCTTTCTAGATACTCAGGAGCTAGATATCCCTCAGTCCCCATCAAATTCCCAGTGGTCTGCGACATCTGCCCGTGCTCAACTAGCTTAGCCAGGCCAAAATCCCCGAGTTTTGTGTTAAAATTCATGTTCAGCAAGAGGTTGCTAAGTTTGATGTCACGGTGCAACACACATTGCTCACATTCCTCCTGCAGGTAGAACAATGCCGAGGCCAAATCCAGCGCGATTCGGTACCTCTGCTGCCATGTTAACAAGCAAGGCTCCTTGAACAGGTGGTAGTCCACACTCTTGTTGGGCATGAACTCGTAAACGATCAAAAGCTTTTCTTTCTCATGGCACCAACCTATGAGCTGAATCAAATTCTTGTGCCTCAACTGGCTTATAGTCTCAACTTCTGCTGCAAATTCCTTCATCCCCTGCTGGGACTGCGGATTGATGCTCTTTATAGCCACATTTGCTCTGATATCCTTCAAATACCCAACATAGACTCTCCCAAATCCTCCCTGTCCGAGCAGCCCATCGCCTGAAAAGTTATTCGTTGCCACGGCTAGTTCATTATAAGAAAACTTCCTCGGCCCACTTGCCTTCACCTCTACCTCCTTCACTTTCTCTCGCCTCAGCTTTCTGATTCTGCAGAAAAAACAGAGAAAACAGAAGATAAACCCAACAACAACCACCGCGCCGGCACTGATTCCGAGCACAACCGGGAGCTTTGGATTTCTGTGTTTCTGGGTTTCATTAGCTACCACGGACAAGCTAGAGCTGAAGCTCCATGTGTAAATCTTGTGAATCTCGGTCTGCTGTCCGGTGGAGCCCGAAAAGCCGATGGTGACCCATTCGGTGAGATAGTCTCGCAAATCGATGATCAAATGGACGCCGGGAGCCACGAGCAGAGTGTGGCCGGAGGAATTCGTCAGGCGAGCACTGAGATTTTTAGTGGCGGAATCGTACTTGACTGTCGCGTTGATCAATATGCCGTTCACCAAATGGGTGTACCAGCCGACGCTGGCGTTGGATTGGATGGAATTAACGTCGATTCCAACATGGTCGACGGGGGGATCGACGATGGGGTTGGCGAAGGTGTCGAACTCAACGGCGACAAAGGCAGCGGTAACGGAGGCTGCGGCGTGGCTATTGCTGAGGAGGCCAAGATTGGCTCCGTTACAGTCGGTAGGAAGGGTGGAGCCATTCGGGGTGAGGAAGAAGGAGATGCCATCGCCCTTGTGGGAGGCGTTCTTGGGCCATCCAACGACGAAGGAGAAGCGGGTGGTGAAGCTGGCAAGGCTGTCGCCAGCGGAGGATTTGTCAAAGAGGCGGATGGGCTGGCGATAGGTGGCGCGGCCGACGCTGTAGTTAAGGTTGGCGTCTTGGGCGTTCTTGGTGGGCTGGAGGACCCCGCCGGAGGTGAAGGCGTCGCCCTCGTAGAGGATGTCGCGGCTGTTGGCGTCGAAGGTGGTGAAGTTGAAGGAAGTGGTCTGAAACAGAGGAGAGGAGGCGGACCGGCGAACGGTAATGAGGAGAAGAAGGAAGATTTGTAGTTTTTCAAACATTTTGAGGAGTGATGATTGAGGGATGCAACAGCCAACAATGGAGTGCGAGTGTGAAGCTCTTGTAGCCGTACAATTCAGAATGATTTATGATGATTGATGATAGGTTCCGTTTATGTTTATGTTTTTTTCCTTTTATTTTTGTTTTTCGACCCCTTCTCAACTCCACTCAGGTAAAACAAGGTCAAAACACACTGAATACCCACAGCCAGAGGTGGTCGACCCAACCTGGGATCGGCCTGGACTGATCGGGTTTGGGTTTGGGTTGTATGGGACCGGGCATGAACCGGATTCAGGTGGAATGGTTCTGAGCCGGTCCTAAAGGCAGATTTGTGGGTTTTCAAATTTTTAAAAAATAATTAATTACATATGTAATAAATATATTTAAAGAAAAACATCACCTCTGGTGTAAGTTTTATTAAATAAAAAAGTCAAACGACACTCACAAATAATCGGAACGGGTCTTACATTTTCAAATGGCAAAAACATTCAAAAATGATGAAAAATAAAAATCTATGATTTGTGCTTAACAGCATAGTCAGATCAAATACAAACTACATGTATGAAGTAAAAAAAAATATTCAATTCTCTTCATCGAATATTACCTCATCATCCAAACTCTTTTTGGTCTTACTTCTGGAGTGCTGTAAGACCCCAATCTCAGTTGCACACGCATACTTCCAACACCTCGGGCGTAAATCTTGATCGTTTATCCAATATCACTCATTTTCCTGCACTAAATGCTACGGTGGAGACTGGAACGGCAAGAATCTCTTGTATGATTATCGACAACATCGGAAACCTTGGTCTCTTTTGTTTCCACCACTCCAATATGTCGACGTCGCTTGGCTCGAATGATATGTTAAGATATTCATCGACCTCAGCTAATCCCGATGTTGTTGGTTAGAGACGCTTCAACATTTATAAGGTCGAGTTGAATCTTGATGAGATTGATATTCTTGGAGGCTCGATTTGAGGAGCTTTAGATCTTACCTTATCCGAATACTATTAACAATATAACATGTACAAAGAATGCAAGTACTCAGAAGCAGTATCAAACATAGCAAAAACATTTATATGAGATATTTCTAAATAAGTATGATAAATGCATTCAAGCAATGTGCTCGTGCCTACTAATTTGACATATGGGTCAAGAAAAGAAGCAACTAAAAATATAAGTGGAATGTTTTCAAAATATTGAAGTCACTTAGCCCGCATGGCTTCAACAGTTGGTTTCAACAACTCATCATCTTTAAACTGATGTAAAGCATATGTAATGTTCACTAAATGAAGCAAGACTTGATGAATGTTGGGTAGTAAACACTGAAGAAAAATTCAATAGCCTCGTAAAAAAACTTAAGCAATTCACCGGTTTTAGAACATTTTTCTTATACTTCAGTTATATGAAATTCACAACCCATCTTTGAGTTCGTGAAATGCGTCAACAAATTTACATACAGGTATGCATCTTGCAACATTAGATATGTGGAGTTTTAGTGAGCTGGACAATCTAATTTAAACTGTTTACAAGAAAATAGTTTTTTATTTTCAAGGAAAAATCCTTTAAATTCACGAAACACAAATGAGTCTTGATTTCAACAACGTCAATGAGTTCCGAATAGATACAATTTCATTTTGGAGAACTTCTAAACCCTTTTGCACACAAAGGTTCAAAATATGACACATGCATCTAACATGAAAGAATGAACTGTTGAGAGGTGGTTTCAATACTTGGCTAAAAAAGGGAGCGACAATATCATTATTTGAAGCATTATCAAATAAAATGCATAGGACTTTGTCAGCACAAAATAATCACGTAAAGTTTCTAAGATGTAATTGAATATGTGATAACCAGTATGATCAATTTCAATGACTCTAAACAACAAATTTTGTTTTTGCATGACTCAATCAGAGTGAATTCAATGGGGAGTAACACAATAAAATGATTGACCTACAGGTGATGTCCATATGTCAGAAGTAAATGTCACACAATGATCAAGAGCAGAAAAATAAGCTTGCAAATTTAATTTTCTGGTTTCAAATAGTTTAAAGCTTTTATTCTTAGCAGTTTTCCTAGACACTTTTTTAAATGCAGGATTTAATTGTGATTTAATCCAAGAATGTAGATGCATATCTTCCATTTGTGAAAAAGGTTTTTTAGTAAGCATCATCCAATTTATCATATATTCTCTACAAGATTGCTGATTACAATGAAATATACCTGACTCCCCGACGCCGGTTGTACTCCAAGTTATGTCTGTCCTCCAGAACTAATCGTGGTACTAGGAAGGACATTAGTATGTTTATTTTCAATATGATGCTTCAATATTCCAATGCCAGAATTTTTTTTATACACAAACTTTTTCCCGCAATATTTGCATTTTCCGTACCTCAACTCCTGTTCATGTACGAGCTCATAATGCTCTTAAACCCAAGTAGTTAGTCTCAAGGATTTACCTTATCTTTAGGTTTTCACTACAGCGGGTCCACAACTTGTCGATGTCAGTTGTGTTGACGGATCCTCTACCGCCGTCGCATCCAACTCTTCAACATCATCATACGATAATTGATCATCAAGACCCAAATCGTAATTTATCATCTCAATTCTGGCATTATCGTCATGTAACTCTTCAATTAAGATACCTTTATCAGCCGGCCGAGAACGGCGACAGAACAAGCCTCGGAGGCCGGTGGTGCGAGAAGATGAAGTCTCTGTCGACTTGCCCTTTTCTCTTGAAGCCATGACTCACGAAGTAATAGTAGTGATTAATGGAAAATTAGGATGAGATTATGAAGATATTAGAAAGAGATTAATACAAAATTTGAAAGAGATTAGGAAAAAAAAGCTCAAATGCTTAAGAGAATATAGTAGAGGAAGAAGAGAGATTGAATTTTGGTGTAATGGTAGAGTAGAAATGGCATTTGTATTTATAGAAGATAGGGGAAATTGTTTGGACAAAAAAGCCCTTCAAATTTAGTTGTTGAGAGGGTGAAGGTGGAATTTTGGGGCCAATTTGTAGCAGAAAATTGTTGGGCGACTGACTGTGTAATTAACCTTTTTTTTTTTTAATTTTGGTGCAAAAGACGTTAGGTGAGCGTTGTGCAACAATCAAGCTCGGATCGAACTGGTTGGTCCTAGGCCGGGTCCGTCCCGATTTGAGCCGGTTCTAGGCCCTGGTCCAGGTCGATCTATTTTTCACCATTTTCTCCCATGATGCCAATATTCGGACCATTTTAATGCGGGTTTCCAGCATTCCAAGCAGGGCAATTTTTGACTAACGGCAGGGTGATCTCTATTTGGGCCCACTCGAAACTCGATTGACCAGGACAATTTTCCCCTTAAACTTCAATTCGGGCCAACTCAGTCCCTGAATTTGATTAAATGGATCAATCAACCCCTTTAACTGACCTGTGCCTATCACGTAAACTATGAGCGATTAACGATGTTCATCCTTGTCCTTTTCTTTGTTTTCTTCACCCTCATCACCGTAACTGCCCATCAACAACATGGTCACCAATTGATCCCTTTCCCCTATCGCCACCATGATTTGCCTTGCCCTACTCCATCATCTTCCTCCTCACTTATCTTCTTATCCACCAAGGCACAATTACACCGGAGTTCCATACATCTTCTTCGAGCAAAAAGTTGAGTATCATTTTTGATCCCCTAAGTTTGAATGCAGCGTGGTCATAGGTTCTAACAGCTTCTATGGTAGTGTTTAAAGTCCCAAGTCATATCCTTGGTCCTTTCCAGTAGGGGTTGCACATCTCATCGCAAAAATGTATTGCACGGTCTTCATCGGACTTTTCTAGAGCGCTAGTCATGAATGATGCGGGTTTCACGGATTAATAGGTTTCAAGACCAAAGATTCACAATTTTGATTTGAAATGAAGGTTTGATTTCTTTTATGCTTGAAATCATGAGCAAATTGGAAGAAATCATGATGAAATTGGAAGAACCCCTACTTGAAGTGGAAGAATACAATAAATCTAATTTGGTTCTAAAAATTTAATGGACTCCAAATCCATTTATTTTTGAACCCAACAGGTGAAGATTCACCTGGTACATGTAGGTGGGTGAAAATAAATCAGGAAGAGGTGGTGATGGCACAATTGCGGTCTACGACGGTGGTGAGGAAACAGATAGTGAGACGGATTTTCGCATGTTGCGTTTCTGGTGGCTAGCCCAACAGAGTTGAATGGCATTAGCTGCTTTTGGCTCACATGATGGGCACAGGTCAGTCAAAGTGGTTGACTGACCCATTTAAGTAAGTTCAGAAACTGAGTTGCACCGAGTTAAAGTTCAGGAGGAAAGTGCCCTGGTCAACCGAGTTCGAGGGATGCGTGTGTATTTTGTCCATAAACAATTATGTCAACGGAGGTAATAAAATGATAATATTTCACAGTTTGAAAATATTACATGATTATCTTTATACTTATATTACTAAACATAGGGTTAATATTGCTAGTCATCCCTAAACTATTCCTACTTTCCTTAATCATCATGAAACTATTAATTATTTCATTCATTGTCCTCAAACTATTTAATTCTTTACATTCATCATCCTGCTGATAGATGTTAATTTTGTGGTCAAATATATTTACTTTTTGTCAACTTTAACTACCATTTTCCACCTTACTACCCAACATTTTTGACTGATTCTTGCTTTGTTCTTTCATTTTGTAGGTTAGATAAGCAACCGTAGCATTGGAATGGTGCCAGGATCAGAGGGATGGAAAACGGGTATGCGGAAGTTAAAGCAAATTTATAACTGTGATACCTAGGCCCCAAGAGTGAGGCCTAAGCGCCACAATTTTAAAGGTGGCTGCCTGGAAATTGCACTCTAAAGGCCTAGGCCACAGGCATCCTCAAGCCTGGAGGCTTAGGCGGCAGAAAACCCTCTTCTGAGGCCTAGGCACCCATGTACCCGGGAAAATGGTCTCCCACCTCAATTTTTGAACAAAAGCTTGCTATTAACTAAGGGTTTTTATCCAAATTGGTATGTGGGATGAAAAGAATATCTCCAAAAGTAGAAGAACCTGGAACCTAGTAAAAGAACTTATACTTCACCTTCATTTTCTCATTTAGAACTAGGTTTTCCATAGCTAAAAAGCTTGCTTTTTCATCACATTGTGTGGAGCACTTTTGGGTATTACTTGAAGAAGCTTTGGAGCACTTGAAGGCTTCTAGGAGCTTGAGGAATTAAGCATCTATAGGCTTTGGGTTTCTTTTTTCTTTTTTTTCTCTTTGTATTGAACATGAATGTTCTTTATGTTATTTTCATGGTTATGTTTCATTTAGTTATGGAATAGTCTCCCTTAGCACTTTCTATGGATATAGCTACTTGGATTGATTATGTTGAATGAGTTTATGGTTATGTGATGTTAGTTTTCTACTAAATGTATGTTTCTTATTCTCTTAAGCTTATGGTTATGTTAGTTAGTTGATTGCCACAATTAGTTTGCATTATAAATTATCTCTAAACTCTTGAAAAAAAATTAAAAGCTATTAGACCTAGGAGAAGAATTTAATGGCTATGGGATTGTTGGGAAATTAGTCTAAGTCATTAGATAAAGGTAAATTGAGCTCTAATGCCTCTAAGCTTGTAATTGGATGAAAATCCTTATTAAGTTTAGGTTAGAGAGATTAATTCTTTCACTTGAAAAAGTAAGAATTCAATTGAGTAACTTTACTAACATGCATTGGAGACTAACTTACGCACTTGAGCTCACCAACTAATCAAGACAAGTAATGAACCCATAGGAAATATTCTTTCATAATTTGGTAAAAACTACAATTTCACATTGCATTTTTGCATTTTAGGTTAATAGGATTCAACTTAGTTAAGTTTAGTCACTTGTTCAATTTGTCTACATTTTCATCAAACCTTGATTGTTTAGCTAGAGTTAGCTTAAAGTAGTGGTACTTGACAAGTAAATCGATTAATTTTTGTGGGAATTATACTCACTCACCCCATCTATACGTCCACCGTGTATTTGCATGTTAGGGATTAAAATCAACAACACCTGTTGTTATAATAGCAATTAAAAACTAACGGAAATGGTTGAAAAATACACAGTCAGCTTGAAAACTTATAAAAATTTTCTATCTAAGCCTTGAAACTTTGTGATTTTATAGTTCAATCATAAAGCTACGAAAACATGTACATTCTTTTTAATTTCTCTCTTGTTTCTTCTAATTGAGTATAAATTTTTTGACTTTGATTCAATAAAATTGTTATAATTAAATTTTAATTGTGCATTTATTCCAGTTTCTTTAACTTTTTTTTTCTTTTGCTTACTTTTTTTCCTTTACAAATAACGTTTCACAATGGAACATATTTTGTTGAGTCTTATTCATATTCATTTAATTTTAGAACTTACATTAATTTTTAAAAATTCTTACTCATTATATCTTACTCTTTTGGATTATTTTCAGTATAAACATTTATTTAATGAGAAAACCATTTTTTTGGGTATTTTTCAGGTATCTCTTCATAAGCATAAACTACGTAAAAATAATAAAAGTTAAAAAAATCACATAATAATATATATACATTATATCCTACAAATTGATGTATTACGTGGTTCTAAAATTTCAGAATTACCTGAAAATTACTAGAAATGAATACAATACATATTGATATTTGAGAAAAATGAAAAACAGGGCACAATTTTGCGGGCAACGGCGGCATAGAACAGAGATGAGGTGCGTGCATGCGGTAATGTCTAAGGAAACATGAATTTTATTGTTTATTGTTTTTATTTCTAGTTCACTTTGATGGATGTATGGATAATATGAACACATGTCTAATTAGCCATAATCGTTATTTTATAATTTTACCCTCAATTGATCCCTCCTCAAACGCTCTCTTTCTTGATTCTGGCCCCGATCTTTATAAAATCCAATCAATCTACCATGTCTAACTTGAAATTGGGGAGCCATTTTTTTCCGGCGACGAGAACATCTGCACCACGCGAGTGATGAGAGGCCGAGAGACACCGTTGAGGACCGACGAGAAACAAACAGCGTAGCGACATAGCCACGAATGCCGAGGAAGTCAAGGAACCATGAACGACGAGGATGAGGAACACCGAACACCGAGCAACAGCAAATAAATCAACAAACGAACGATGATCATGAGATCTAGAGGGCTGAGGAATGACAATCAACAAGGAATGACGAGAAACGAATGGCATCACAAGATTTGGAACGCCAAGGAATGGCAACGTGAGAAAACCGAAGAGCCACGAACAACGAGGCGAGGGGAATGATGAAGTAAAGTCGACAAGGCAAATGGGGTGAGGGGAATGGGTGTGGAGGGAGGGTGGGCTAGGGGAGAGTGGCTGAGGGTAGCGGTTGTGGAGGGAGGGAGGGTTGCGGAGAAGAGATGAGAGGGATGAGATGGAGAAAAGGCACTGAGGCAGATGAGAGACTTCCTTGTTTTCCAAGAATAAATAATTTTTTTTGCTTGTTATTCTGCAGACACTTTTGTATTATACATTAGACATTTTTAAATATTTATTTAGACATTTTTTATTCATTGAATCATATACTTTTATTTAAACACTTTCTGAAATTTTTAGATACTTTTGCACTTTTATTTAAACACTTTTACATATTTAGTTAGACATTTTTTAATTATTTCAGACATTTATTTTCTAAAAATAACAAATTGTTCACAAGTTATACAATCAAATACTTTTACATATTTCTTTAGACATTTTTTAATATTCAATCAGACACTTTTTCTTATTGGTTTAGACACTATTTTTGTTATTTTCAAACAGTTGTTTTTTGAAGATAACAAATTGTTCACAAGTTGTTTCAGACATTTTCTATTTAGACATTTTTACATATTGCTTTAGACACTTTTCAATATTCAATCAGATACTTATTCTTATAGCTTAAGGCATTTTTAATTTCACATTATAATAAATTATTTTTATATTACTTTGCAAACACTTTTACCTACTATATTAGACATATTCATATTTTACTGCAGACACTTTTGTGATTCAGAAGCAAAGAGCGACGTAACCCGGACGCTACGATCTATGTGATCAAGCAAGCAACAACACTGAGATCTGGGGATGATCGATGGTGCAAGATCTAGATGTGAGCGGCAACGTGATTTGAAGGCAATGGGTAGCAAATGATGATGAAATCTGGAGGTGAATGGTTGCGAGATCTAGAAATGGATTATGACGGCAAGATCTAGAGGCATTGACAGTTCATTGGCAGAGGTGACAGCTGCAAACGCGGCGACAGTAACAAGGTAAGTTTTTGGAGGTAATGGTGAGTTTTGATCCAAGGGCAAATTAGTCAATTTTTTTACTAGTTTGTGGGCTATATATAGGAGAATTATGAATAGAAGTATAATAATTTCTTTAATGGAACAATAGGTTAGACTTTTTTATTTATTTTACTTTTTAGGAATAATTACAATTTATCCTCTGAGATTTAGGTGAAATTATACTTTATTTAGAAATGTAAATGAATAGAGCGTTCGATGAACAGTTCGACAAGAGTTCATTTATATTCGTTTATTTAGTTAAATGAACGAACACAAACAAATTTTTCTATTCGATTAATTAAACGAACGAACATGAACAAGGTCTTATTCGTTCATTAACATTCATGAACCGTTCGGTTATTATTCATTTTTGTACATTTATTTATTTGTTCGTTTATGCCTATTTGTTTGTTTATTTATATATTACCTATACATTTATTATTATATTTTTTTTATAGATTATGCATTTTTATTAGTGTCCATCTACTCCACACATATGGTTATGCTTCAATATCTCCCAAATTAATCTATTGTCTTTATTTCCCCAAACATAATCAATCATTCCTCTCATAGCGTGAACTTATTGCAGCACCAAGCTAAGCCCCGTTACCATAATTCATAATCTCTCATCATCATCACCTATTACCCTGGTAGCCATTACTAGACTTGCTTAAATTTAGATTTATGGTAGTCACCCGGTTTAATTGTTCGTATTCGTGTTCATATTCATTTATAAATAAATGAACGAACACGAACAGAGAAATTGTATTTATTTATTGTTCGTGTTTGTTAAAAGTTAAATGAATGAATATGAACGTGACTTGTTTGTGTTCATTCAGTTTATTTACAGCCCTAACTTTGATTCCTCATATTTTAGAAATCTATACTTTACCTCCTGTTTTTAATACAATTCAATAGCAATTTTTAAAATTTTAATTTAAATAATACAGTAATCATCTTCCAGTACTTCAATTACTAGACATTTTAAATTAGGCCAAAGATAAAATAATCCCAAAATAAGCCATACTCCAACGGTTTGAATTTATTTACAAGTTTGTCACCATTCCTCTCAATTAGCAATAACTACACCTGTGAGGAAGAGAAAACTCTTTTCTACGTTCTCCTGATTTCTGAGTTCCAGAGAGCAAAGAGATTAGTGCTTGTCGGCAACGTCTCTCGATCATCCTTGTTGCCATTGAGATTTACAGCGATTTTCTCTCATTCGAACGGTTTTCTATCTAGTATGTCCATATCTCATTCTCTTCTCTGCCCTCATGTTCTGGTCTTTTAAAGCTGTCATCGACTGTGATGAGAGGTTCTGGTTCTTGTAGAGCTTACTTGCATATATGTTTGATTTTGGTCACTGTTTGGGTATGAGAAAAAGTACGAGAGCGTGGAGGAGATGAGACTCCGATTCTCAATTTTCAAGGAGAACTTGGATTTGGGCAGAACAAGTAACTATGGGTCTTCATTTCCTCTTTTTTTTTTTTTTTAATTTTCATTTGGTCAACTTATTGATCTCCCTCACAGCAATTCAAAAAGCTAGCAATTTCTATTAGCATTAATGGACTACTTTTACTTTATCTATTCAAAAAGGAAAGAGAGAAAAGTGTTATGTGTAAACAAATAAGCAGACAGAGGAGTTGGTATTGGGAATAAGTTGGCACCTACGATTTTGCTTTTCATAATTAATGTTTGGGTGTTGCACCAAAATAAATGGAATTTATGATATTTAAGAATGCTAATTGAAGAGGTAAAATTGCTCATTCTTTCGGCTATAATGCTACTACATTTGACAAAAACATTTTTCTAAAAAAATCTTCTTTTAAGAAAAAATAAGGTGGAGTGAGTATAGGGATGAAAAGTGAGTGCGTGAAATCCATCATCTGTGAATATTCGTTTATAATGGATGGATAAACAGGTAAAACTATTCGCGATGAGGCAGATTGTTTAGCAAATCACACTCGTCTGACAGGTATAAGCGGATGGTGGGTAGGAGGCATTCATCATGGGTAAATCCGTCCCACCTGTCTGTGAAACTCATGAATATAATTTTTCTACTTATTAATTATAATAAGATGCAACACCTATATTTAACTAATATTTTATACTAATTCTCATCGAATGTTTTCTTGTATGTATGTTATGATTTTGTGTATTTTATGATTTTTTTTGTATTTTATGTGGAGAATGACTTTGTGTATATTTTTTATATTTTATTTTTATGAAATTTAAAAAACACAGTTTAAAACCGCGGGTTACCTGTGAATACGGATTACCTACGGATTGTGGGCGCGGGTGTGATTTTTCACCCGCTTATGGATACCTGTGAAGTCATAGGCACAAACGGTAAGTAGGAGGTATCTGTACCCAATCTGCCCCATTGTCACCCCTAAGTGAGTAGCGAACTTGCAAATGTTCTAAAACTTTTGGTTCATATGGACACTTTTTTTCTTGATATTTACGTTCTGATCCATTTGCTTGAACTAAACTCTCTTTGATTGCTTTGCTTTTTTCCCCTTAGTTTATTTGATTTTCATCCTTTAAGCTTGGTCTATATGATTAAACAACACACACAATTAAACTGTTAGTAGGCAAAAAAGGATGGAAGAGAATAAGAGCGAAATTGTATAGATTATGTTAAGAATGATTATTGTATTGTTATATTTAGTAAGAAGTGTTGTTTCATTCATAAAAATGTGTTGTTCTTTAATATTTTATCAAATGCGTTTATATATTTTAACAAAAAAGAAGAGAAAAAAAGAGAAATTATACAATTTTTTTAGAATTATTATTTTACTATTACATCCAATAAGAAGTGTTGTTTCATTCATATAAATATGTTGTTCTGTAATGTGATGCTCATTATTCAAGATGTATTGTTCATAAATTATGATATTCTATTCAGTAAAAAGTGTTGTTCTATTCATCTAAATGTGTTGTTTTGTAATATGCTATTCATTTCATAAGATATACTATTCATAAATTATGGTTTTCTGTTCAGTAAGAATTTTTATTCTATTCGTACCAGTGTGTTATTTTTTAATATATTGTTCATTTCGTAAAATGTGTTATTCATAAATTATGGTGTTTTATTCATCAAGAAATGTTGTTTTATTGATACAAATGTGTTATTCTATAATATACTGATCATTTTGTAAAATGTGCTGTTTGTAAACTGTGGTGTTTTGTTTAGTAATAAGTATTATTCTTTCTATACAAATGTGATGTTCTTTAATATATTGTTTATTTTGTAAGATATGTTGTTCGTAAACTATAGTGTTTTTTTCATACAAATATGATGTTATTTAATATATTGGTCATTTTTTTTCTAAATTTTTAAAATATGTGCAAGTTACCATTGTGCCAAAGATTCTGCTTATATATATATATATGGTATGAACTTTTTAATAATATCAATTATAAATAAAAATGAAACAAAATTAAAAATAAGCGATAATTGCCTCTTCTTATGTTAGGGTGTCGAATAAGGAAAATGTAAATCTTACAAAACAATTTTGTCATCGAGTGTCCAAAATGGGTTCAAAATTGAGACTTAGTGGTTGCCAATCTTAAGAGGGCACTGGTTGTTTTGTTTTTTTCTTCCTTATTTTTCTTTCCTCTCATTTTCCTTCCTTATTTATTGTTTTCGTGTTTTGGCTGGTCTTACAGTGGGTCCACCAATTTACTTCCTAAATAGCCCCCAAAGGAATTCCCCATGTATGATAGGAGCTTAGCCTAGTTCGAGGAAAGATGGCTGTTTACTTTCGAAAGTCAGTGTCTGATGTTCGGAGGAGACGGCCGTCGATGTCTGATCCAAACCAACTGTTGGGATTCCGGAGTCAGGTCCGTGGCGGCAATCGGAGTTCCATGTTGCCCCTGAGCATCAATCGGGCATGCGGGTTTCATTGGGTAATCAGGCATGTAGCTAAGCATTAATTGGGTAATCGGGCATGCGGCTGAGCATCAATCGAGCAATCGGAGTTCCATCGCTTCCCTCGAGTTTACTTTTTTCTTCATCGCGACTTCCCCTGCTCATGCCGTCTTCTCATCCATGACTCTTCTTTTACCCAAAGCAGCTGTTGTATGCGTGCCTCAAGCTTTCTACTTTTGTCAGACTGGTGGTAATAACGTGAAATTGTAGGGGCATAATAGAAACAAATAATGTGGCCCCACTCACTATCCCATGAAAACACGAAAACAGTTGGTTATTAACGCCAGCCGAATTGGTTTTGGTTTCCCTTATGGCATCTTTAATCATTCTAGATGAAACAATTTCTCTCTTTTTGTGAAACTAAGCCTGTTGTTAGTTTAGGTGTATTTGAAAATAAAACCAGCTCTACAAAATTCATCTGTGATGATATTGATGAAAGAAGGATTAAGTGATAGTATTATTTAATTTAGTCCTATGTTTCGTCTCTTGTTTTCACCTTCTAATTTTGTTTAAAAAGATGCACAGGTACAATAGCTGAACATGTATCCGTGACGGTGATAGCATCGACTTCTATACCAAATCTAACCAAAGCAACAAACGGCAGAAAACCATTTCACAACACATAAACAAAAAACAAAACCATTGGATGAGACCTCTTTAAATGATGCCCAAATATTTATATCTCAAATTTTGTTCAATACTATGCTGACTTTCGGTGCGAATTCAGATCCTCCATTTTCTGGTCTCCATGCCTCCATTTTTCACTGTTGACACTCCTACAATATGAGATAAAACATGGATTAGTCATTCAATTTCACAATCTACACATTACAGTTTCAAAGTCATTGTTTTTGGACAAAAGTAGTAGATTAACCACTAAGGTGTTTAGCAATCTTACTGTTCGTCTCTTATAAGAAAATTTTTGCACTGTCGTATGTGATAATCAATGAAGGTCGACCAATGTCATGATACCGCTTCTGCATTTGGGGTATTAGGGATTGGAGAGGAATTGACATGTTTGGAGTTGTTTTTGTACCAATGTCACTGATATTAGATGATGGCTGCATGATGCCCTTTGGGTTCATAAATATGATTTAGCTGGGAAAGAATGGGACTTTTGAGATTTTTTATGCTGGAAGCCTATAGATCAAGCCATAGGGTGTCTGGATTTGTAAACCCTTCTTTGATTTGGGGGTTCCTTCTCTAGCCATCACCAAAAAAGAGGTTTGGTGGTTGAATGGTCTATTGAGGTTAGAATGAATAGTTGGAAAGGAGAGAGAGAGAGAGAGAGAGAGAGAGAGAGAGAGAGAGAGAGAAGGGGTTGGCTTGGCATGTAATGAAAAGAGTTTCTAATTCATGTCTTAACTTGCTTAAGACAAACATTTGTGATTCACCCACTGTGACATGCGCTAAAAAGTTTTTGGCCCACATTGCAATGTTTTTTTTTAAAAAAATATTGGTCTGTTCTATTGTGTAAATGTGTGGGCTGCTTTTAAATTGTTTATATTTGTCTATTTGGGCTTGACCAAATAGGTTTTATACTTAGTTTTCTTTTTGTTCTCGTTTTCTTTTTTCTTCTGGTTTTTTATTCTAATTTATTCTTTTAGTTTTTTTTTGTTCAATATATATTTATTTAATTTTCACATCATGTTTAGTATGAATTACTTAATTTTAACAAAAAATACGTTGTTTCCATAAAAAAAAAATAGTAGTATAAAATATTTTTTTTACTTCTTTAATTTTTTTAATTAATTGGAAATTTGGATAACTGATAAGTTTTTATAACAATACTGCACAAAAAAACTGTTCATACATTCCCATATATACTTGGTGGACTAGGTCAGATTCTAAACTTTTTATTTTTTTTGTAGAATTCTAAACTTCTTTTATTTTGGTGGTTCATGCTGCTTTCTTCTTTAACATATCTATGAGCGTACTATTTTTACAAACTTTACGTTCTAAAAGTCTGCTACTTTGATGCTGAGAACCGATACCAAAGTGATTAAATGATTGTTTATTCCTTATCAACATTATCAAAATCACATTATGCATTTAAGATCTTAAAATACTTTGACATTATTTGTAAAATAATTTTATTTTATTCGACATATTTTAAAATCTTTGGCTTCTTATTATTATAGTTAAAATATATGCTTACTCCAAATTATTAACATTATTTTCATTGACAAAGTACTACATTCTTTTTCACTATGAAGATATAATTATCTATCATGAGACCACTACCTACAAAGATTATTGCTCTCATTTTGTCTAGAGTTCTACATGACTAGCCCAAAAAGTTTGCTAATCTGGCCTCTATTTATCATTTTTTCACAACATCCTTCACTCTCCTGGCTATTTTTGGTTCGATGGACATTTCAACTAAGATTTAGGGTTGGCACATGAATCAAAATTATTCTAAATTTAACACTTTGAGGAGTTTGGGCCATCCCATCACTACGATTGTTCATGACTTTTTCTGTTATTTCAAGTATGGAGCATTTGATAAGTGATTGTACTTTATCTACATAGAATCTATCCATGGGATCTCCATCTCAAAGTATCTTTATGTTGTTCTTAGTGGTATTTGCAATCATACCTATATGAAACAAGACATCCAATACACCCGTGAACTCAAACAAGAAGAGCACATAACCTAGGGCAAGACTATTCAAAACCTTTGAAAGGAAGCTAATTTTGTAATTGCAACCACTATTGAAAGATGGCATAATCAAAAGTATAATATATTCATTAAATTCATTGATCCACAATTCCATCATCATCATTGTCATCTTTGTGTGTGTTACATCCTGATGGCTCCTAGTGTAAATAACTAGATTGAAAGTTATTATGAGATTGATGATTTTAGGTTGTACAATGAATGTGTAGTAGAGGACGAGCTTCGTTTCTTACTTGTAATGCTCCATAGGTTTAAATAAATTTTAAATTTACATTCTTAGTTATTATGTGCTTACCATTTCAAGATTCCAGTTTTCTACTATTGCTTGATGTTTAATTAGTTTTTAACTTATTGTTTGTTCATATTATTCTTTAGTTTAATGACTTCAATTTTACTATTTATATTCATCATTCATTATTTAGCTTGAAGATTGTGATGTTACCACTGAGTTTCCAAACATAAATTACCATTTCAAATGAATGATGTCATTATGTCATATGTCATGTAAATAATTTTGATTTTAAAACTGTGGTCCGTCCGTTTGACGGGTTATGAAACTAGTTCTCTATAACATGGAAGGTCATTGCTCCTAAAAATGTTCACTTAAATACTAAATATAGTTTTATATATACTAAGATTGCAAGTCCATACGTTATATGGGATATTTTTCTATACCCATAAATATTAAAAAGCATATATTTAATGTTATAAGAGGGTATCAATTCCAATGTTGAAGCACAATATTTTTTTTATGAGAGTTGAACCTAATTAATACCCAGGAATGTCCTAATATTTTGCCACTCAAATTTGCTGGGCTGTGGACTATGTGATATTGTGTTAGTTATAGGAGCCACTACAAAATGTGATAGTGAACTCCACTCTATTTTTATACCATGTAAATATTGCAGGAAGTGTGCATACATGAATGACAATATTGCAGCCTACTTGCATCACAAAACTTTGAAAAATCTATCAGGCAAAAATATCAAATTTGCTATTAACGTTTTGGGCTGGGAGTGGATATGTTACTATAGTTTTTTTGGGCTCAATCTCCCACTAATGTTTTAAAATGGGTCAGATATTCTACTGAAGTTTTGAATTAAGAGTAAGTATGTCATTGGCCGTTAAAAAGATAACAAAAAATATTAAAAACCTAACAAAAAATGTTAAAAATAACAAGTTTTGAAATTTTAAGGTGATAATATAAATTTTAACAAAATTTAAAGGCTTTTTATAATTAAACTTTCTTTTTCTCTCTTTCAAATGCTAGCAATGAGATTAGACAAAAAAAATAGAGGGAGGCCGGGGATAGGGCTGGGGCGCTGATAATAGAGACAGTGATAAAGCTGAAGCGCTGATGGTGGAGATCAGATTCTCTTTTGGCAAAAATCTCAAAGGTCATAACATTTTTTTTAAAGACACATAATAACCCTAAGATTTTAAAATCTGCCATTTTTACCATTTTCCATTATTTTCTAACCGGTAGTAGTATATTCGTCCCATTTTTAAATATTAGTGAAAGATTAAAAAAAAAACTATAAAGGTATATCTACTCCCTATAAAAAACATTAGTGACAAATTTAATATTCCTACCAATGTGATATTATCATAACTTCACAGATAGAGTTAAATGATCAAATAAGGGGAAAGGAATAAAGGAGCTAGAGCAACAAAAAGGAGTCATGAAAAATAACACCATTAAGATAAGCCAATCATATCCCCTCAACGATTAAAAAAGGAGAAACGGTGAAATGGTGTTGATTTCCATGATGACAGTCACAGTGTTCATGTTATCAGTTTTAGTGGCGTAAGGAGATGAACTCGGATATGTACGTACTTTAAGTCAGAGGTTAAGTCTAAAAATTTGTGAGTAAATTGCATAAATAGTCCCTAATTTTTAATTATCATTTCATTTTAGTCCCTAGCTTATTGAATATTTTATTTTGGTCCTAAATATATTAAAATTGTTTCATTTTAGTCCCTCACCGGATGAAATTTATTAACCCAGAATAACTGTCTGACATAAATGTTTGAAATTCTGATTTAAATATTTGGTAACTGTCTTCCAGTAAACTTAAACAGTTTAATATTTTTTATAGCAAATAGACAATTTAAATTAATAATTTTTTCTTCCTAAATAAAATAAGTTTAATTTACAAAAATAAAAAAATATGATTTGAATTTTCTATTAACTATAAAAAAATTATTGTACAGATTAAATTTATTATAAGATAGTTACCAAATAGTTTAAATTATGATCTAAAAATTTCTTATCGAACAAATATTTTAAGTTAACATACTTCATCCAATGGGGACCAAAATGAAATGTTTTCAATAGATTTAGGACCAAAAGAGAACATTCAATAGGTTAGGGACTAAAACAAAAAATAGTTAAAAGTTAATGATCATTTATGTAATTTACTCTATAACTTATGTATGGAAAAGACTTATTTGAAAGATGCTCCTACTAAAAGCAATCAATTTTCGTTTATTAGGTTCAGAATACTCATGATTCACCTGAAAAATGGAAAAATAGTGCTTATCTAATACAACCTGTGGATAATTGTAAGTTATCCGGCAATCTCTCTTTATTGATAAGCTATTTAGATTCTTAGCAAACACATATATATGCTAAGCGAGAGTGAAATGTTTTTTGCAACTATGTAACCGTTCTAATATAAAATCATTAACACCTCTATTGAACAAAAAACTTCCATGCAAATTTGCATACTTACATTATTGTTGGCAAGGGCGTAGCCATGATTATAGACTAGGGGCGGGGGGCTAGCCATTGACGGTTGCTGTTGAAAATGAAAAGAGAATAATGAATTACGTCGTACACTGGCACGCCGCCACCACCGCGTCAATAGCCTTCGCTAATCGTAATCACTAATCGCAAACAAAGGGCACTCTGTCTCTGTAAAACTAAAAGGGAAATTTACAAAAACCCTCATCTGGTAAGTCCTAATCTACACTTACCCCCTTCTATATTCCAAAATCTACACTTATCCCCGTCATAACTAACTTAGTCACTAGACCCACTTTGATGGCGGGTCCATAACATCTTAAAAATTGTAAACCCGAAACTGCCCCTTAATGCTCTTTTCCATTGCATTTCATAGTTGTTCAGTTTTCTTTTTCGATAATAAAGGTTTCCCTCCTTGGCCCTTGGTCTTCCTCTGCTTCCGCCTCTAGGTTCCGCATCAGTCTCTGTTTCTAGAGCCTACCATGGCACTCTTGACATCCTCAAATCTGTCTCCCCAAAAGAAATTAAGGCTGCTTATCCAGAATTGGCTCGCCAGGTCTGCATCTTGCTTTTGATAAAAAATAAAAAGGTGGGAAAAGATGATTGATGATCAAGACCTGTTGTTGAAATTCTGCTAAATTAAACCAAAATTCATTCCAATCCCCAAATTCAAGACCTCAGGCGATTGCATCTGTTCCCAAACAAATGGATGATCAAGACATGGTCCAGGACATCAAGCATCATACCCATGAGTTTGATTTCCCGAGCAGGATTCTGATGAGGTGGTTGTTGTGAGTTTTACAACCCTAATCCGCAAACGCACGGGACGTGTGTAGATAGGATGAATAAGATATCGTTCCCACGAGGATTGATTTGCATTGTTTGCTAATTACCACTACCTTGAGACTCACTTTAGTTAAACAAGCAACAATTGACGATTTACTCACTATGAAAATAACTAAGTTTTCAACTTCACTTAAATTACCACTAAACAAGAATAACAAACACAATGCAAATTAGGGGTTTTCTAATGAATTAACAAAACACATTTCCTATGGTTTTCACTATTTGACTTGGTTAGCTAGTGAATTAAGGCTAATAGTTTGGTTTTTCTACCTGTTGATGGAGTTAACTAATTGGGCTCTTACTCTCCGAAGTGAAAGGGTCACTCTCCCAAGCTTACACTAGAATGGACTCCCATCCAAATTGCTAGTTTAAGAGGGACATTACAAGTGCAATTTACCTTCACCTAGTGTCCTAGACTAGTCTCCCAACAAGCCCATGGCCACTACACTCTTCTCCTAATTCTAATTCCTTTTAATCTTTTCCAATAGTTTAAAAGAAATCTAAAGTGCAATTGACTAGGGCCCTTGATCAATCAACACAACAATAAACTCAAGGAGAAGAGTAAACAAGTAATGAAGGAAAACCAAAGTCAAATAGCCATTAATCCAACCAACATAACCAATTCAAGTAGCTACAACCATAGAAAGTGTAGAGAAAACTACTCCATAATCAAACTAAACATAAACATAAAAATACATAAAAGAGCATCCATGTCTAAATACAAGATAAAAGAAGGAAAAAATGAACCCAATAGACTCTAGATGCTTGATTCCTCAAGGCTACTACAAGTCTTCAAGTGCTCCAAGCCTTCTCCAAGCAAGAATCCATAAATGCTCCCAAGGAAGATGAAGAAATGCAAGAAATGGTGATGAAAAACCTAAGTCTAAGATGAGAAGATGAAAATGAAGAGTTTGTTCTTCTTGCTAGGTTCCAGGTTCTTCTACTATTGGAGGTGTCTCTTTCACTCACTAAACCATTTGGATAGAAATCCTTGGCCAATAGCAAGCTTTAGTTCAAATTTGAGGTAGGGGACCACTTTCCCGGGTGACTGGCGCCTAGGCCTCAGGAGGGGGTGCTTGGGCACCTAGGCTTCCAGGCTCGAGGGTGCTCTGGCACCTAGGCCCTAGGAGGGGGTACTTGGGCGCCTAGGCCTCCAAGGTCGCAGGTGCCTGGGGCCTAGGCCTCAAGTGGCACCTAGGCCTCCAGGGTGCGTTTTTTAGGCAGATAACTTTTGTATTGTGGCGCCTAGGCCTCACTCCTGGGGCTTAGGCCTCACAGTTATAATTTTTGTTGACTTTTGCGTTCCCGTTTTTCATTCCGCTCGTCCCGGTGCCATTCCAATGTTATGGTCCGCTTCTCCAACCCACAAAATGAAGGATCAAAGCAAGAATCGGCCAAAAATATTGAGTGGTAAGGTAGAAAATTGTGGTCAAAGTTGACAAAAAGTCAACATATTTGACCACAAAATTAACATTTATCAGTGGTAGAGCTCCTTGGTCCAAATGAGGAGGCATTGCTTCTAAATTTTAAATTGCTACCATTCATTAAATTTTATATTAGTTAAGAAAAGTAACAAAAATAAATAAAAATAAATGTTTATTTTATGATATGTGTATTATTTATATTTTAATATTTTATATACTTGTAATATTTTTTATGTAAAATAAAAAAAATAGTCACAAAAAATAAAATACCACGGTACATATCACACTGTATTTACAGTATATCACTTTTTTTGGACAAGATGCATACAAAAAGTCAGCAATATGAGATATACCATAAAATACTACAGTATACCATATAATAAGATGATAAAATATAAAAATATTTATACAACATATCATATATCTACACTAAACAATATACTGCGTGGTGTATACCGTGTTATTTCCTATTATAATTCCCGTGAGGTCCAGCAAGAAATATGGTCAATTGAAATTTGGTAATTCATGCATTCGTGGAAATGTTTTCAAATCATTGACACAGTAAAGAAAGGCTGCCAAGCAACTTGACCAATTACAGACTCTGATTTGTTGTCTCCACGTGGATACTTGCACTACTAAATTTAAAATAAAAAACAGTTTCTATAAATATTGTTTTTCCGGATAAAATCTAAGTGGGACACATAGTTTATTTTCATGTCCTAATTAGGTATCTAACCTTAAGATTATTCTAGAGAGCTACCTTTATTCTTATTACATATCTCAATTAGATACTTTTCATTATTTCCAATGTTGAATTAGATGAAATTACTGACATGACATAAAAAATGTTAAAATAATATAAAAAATAATACTTCTAGTCCTCTAACTTTTTAGGACATGACTTTTAAACATTAAATTTCTAAATTTACTACTTATATTGCCTCCATCAGATTTATCCCAATCGCCGCCCAATTTCTCCCACCTTTTTCATCCTAAATCTCTATTGCATAATCGAAGCTGCCACTAAAAAATCAAGCCTTTAAAGAGCAGCGCTCCTCATTCACCTTCATTAGATGAGGCCACGAGATCTCTACTGCCCCCGCCACTAGATATCCACCACAATCTCGATGCTACTTCTCCATGCCTTAGCTTTGTCTTGCCCATCGTCATGCAGTCCGCCAACTAGTTTATTATAGGAATAGGGGGCACAAATATCATCCTTGGCATTGAGCAAGACTCGAAGATCAATGGTTGCGTTTCTCCGCTGCCGCCGTGAATTTCTCTCTTTTTCCTTCAATTCTACAATTGATATCTTTAGTAGCGCTTCTCCTCGAGTGACTGCAATCGACAACTATCCTCTTCGACAATCAACATTCTTGAGGTAGGACGGATGGAGCATGGGGATGATCAACAGCAGCTAGAGGCAATGGGCTGGGGTTGTTCATGTTAGGAATTTGGAGGGCGATTAGGTTGGTAGCTAGAGGGTAGTCAGTGGCGGCAACTGGGTTGGTACCTTCTAGGTGGCAGTGGTAAAGATGAGAGGTTTGGGCTTTGGGGGGGATGGATCAAGTGAGGGAGGGCAAGATTGAGTTTAGTGGAAGTTTAAGGGTTAGAATTAGTAATTGAAAAATTTTGATAACTAAAATTATAATTTTAAGTTTATTTTAGTATTATTTAATGTCGTGTTAACATTTTCTATCTGATTTAACAGTAAGTTTGATGAAAAGTACCTGAATAAAACATGCAATAAGAAGAAATGTAGCTTGCTAGGAAAATCTTAAAGTCGGGTATCCAATTAGGATACAAAAATAAGTTAGGTGACCTACCGTGAATGTTACCCAATTATTTTTCTTAGAAAAAAACATTTATTATCAACAATCTTAAACACAGGAGCCTTTTGATTTTGCAACTCAGGTACAAAATCGTGAAAGGACTGGATTTGGGAGTTGGGACTTCTCTACTTGCATGGGGAATAGAAGCAACGTCTTGTCCATAGAGATAAAAACCAAGCAACATCATGTTTTCAATGTAGTTCTAATTTCGTGGCAGACGATGGACACAATAGACGTGTCCTTGTCGTCTGCATCCGTCGTCCATCACGATTGCATTTTCTTTTTCAATGCTAACTATAAGCTTGGTGATTCTTACACCTTCTCAATTCACTTTATCCTCTGGAACGATGAAGCCTTCTCTTCTCCGTTTGCTTCACTTTTGTACAAATACTACATAATATAAAGTCCTGTCTTTTCATTTTCTTTAAAAAATATTTTCACCATAGTTTTTTGGAAAAGTTACAAGTATCCCTTTGAGATTTACCCTAACATACAGTTTGCCCCTTTTATTTTTTAAAACCTACATTTTTCCCCTTGGTTCTTTTATACTGTTTGATAACAACTTCTGAAACTGTAATTTAAACTGTACAGTAGTCACATCCCAGTAATTTCAATCTATTTAATATTTTTTTATAATTAATAGACATTTTAAATTATCAATTTTTTCTATAAATACATTTTTCTTTCTGTAAATGCATATCAGTATTTGTTGTCAAACACTATACAGGATGTGGGGGTAAAGTGTAGATTTTTAAAAATAAAAGGGATAAAGTGTAAGTTAGACCAAATTATATGAGGGATTTTATAATTTACCCTAGTTTTTTCGTGAATAGTCAAGTTCTTGAAGAACATTAGTAAAGTTCTGACAAGACTAGGTAACATTGGTCCATTTTCCTTCTTTCCTTTTTCTGCTTTAGCTGATTTTAAACTTCAACATTTTAAGTTCTTCAACAATATGGTACACATTTGCAAACCAAGAGCTAATTCATTTTCATTTAAATTAATTAACTTTTTTTACTTTTACAACTTTTTTATTTAAAATTAATTTTATTTAAAAGTCAATGTTATATAGATGCAATAATTCATTTGAAAATAAATTTTTATGATATTGTTAAATTTTTATGAATTTTTTTTAAGGCTTTAAACTAGAAAAAAATTATAAAATAGAAAAAATTATAAAAATTTAGTAAAATTTAGTTCCAAGTAAAAAAAATATAAAAATAAAAATAAATTATTTTGTAGTCAATTGACTTAAATTAAAACAAATTAAGTGTAATATTTCTGTTTTCCTGGTTCATTTTTTATCACAATACTTTTGTGATTTGAAGCACACGTTAAAGTCTTTGCCCAAGTTCTTTTGTTTTACAGAGTTTTAAGTTGACCGCCTGTGGAAATTAAAATGTACTAGTTTATGCGTTTAGCTTAAAAGAGAAAAAGGATCATGTGTTTTTTTAATCTGTTTTCATTGAACAACCAACAAAACTGACATGATCCAAGAAATACCAATACACGATATAAATTTTAGAAAGAATTTTGCACCCGAACTCGAACAAAACCCATGGCAAAAGTTCTGCAGCTTCTATATATAGTTTGGTCTTGCTATTCTTGCACCTTCACCCAATCTATTCTAATTCTTATACAACGCAGTGCAACCAAGTAAACATGACCAATGTAAGCCAGGACTCGGCTTAAATCTTTTTTTTTTTTCTTGATATCCAAATCATGTATAGGTTTGTTTGCAGCATAAATTTATTTTAAAAAAATCGCAGTACCATCAGACCCTTTGTTTTTTCTTTTTTCTTTTTGGTCAACCCATGGATATCTTGGCTAACAAAGACTTGAAATCTTGATCAGCTGTCCCATTAGGACTTGCAGCCTTCAGAACAGTATCTCTCAAGGCAAGAGCCCTCTCTCTCATTTTCCTCCCCTCTTCGTGTCCCAAAGCCATTTCCAAACTCCTCAAAACTTCCTGCGTCTGAAACATCAATCCTTCCACTCTCACCCCAATCCTCCAAATCTCCTCCACAATCCTTGCATTCATCATGTGATCTGCAAAGAGAGGTCTGCAGATCATTGGAACCCCATATACTATGCTCTCGAACAACGAATTTGCGCCACAATGAGTCACAAAAACACCCATTGACGTGTGCCCCAAGACTTCTTTCTGTGGTGCCCAAGAAACTATTTTGCCCACCAAGCTTGTCCGTTGAGCAAACCCACTTGGCAAGTGTTGTGCTTTGTCTTCTTTAAGTGACCAGAGGAATGAGAAATGGCACTCCTCCAATGCCTCTGCCAGTGCAACAAGCTCGCTTGGGGGAAGGCTCCCGGCAGTTCCAAAGCTAATGTAGACAACTGACTGAGGTTCTTGTCTGTCCAGCCATGACAAGCAGCCTTGTTCTGTTTCTTTAGAATCTAATGGTGGCAAGTCTTGTGTCAGGAAGCCCACATTGAGCAATTTCGAGAGCTTGGATTTTAGATCATGCAAAAGAGGACACGAATATAGCTCTTCATAAAAGTTCATGACAACAGCATTAGCTTGTGGCAGAAGTGCTCCAAGTTTACTTAATGCACAAGCGAAGAAGGATTCTTTTGGGTCTTTTGGCAGTATTTCTTCTGACAAGTCAATGACACGTATTACTGATAGTCCTGGAATGAACTCCAAATTTTGGTTACCTTTGAGTAACGTTTTGTTTTTGTAGAAATCACGAATGAGATGAGTGTTCAAGTGAGCGGAGAGATTGTGAGGCACGGCAACAAAGAGAGCAATCCATGGAACTTGCATTGTTTTAGCCATGTCTGCTGCAAAAAATGACAGGAAAACATCGGTGATCAAGCAGCTAATTTTGGTTCCACCTTGTAAGGTAGCAAGTTCAAGAGCTTCCCCAAAGCTCTTCGGAGCTAACTTGAGGAAGAAGTCAACTTCTTCAAGCGGGTTTCTGCCGAGAACTCGATCATTCAGAATGCCAATTTCAACATGATAAGGTCTGATGTTATGAGGCAATTTGGGGCTTGAGGCTGAAAAGAGGGATTCATTAGATTTTCGGGAGCTTAAGAAAGAGAAGCACACGTCCGGTGCTGCGGACGCGAGCCTGCACGCAAGGCCTAGAAGGGTTCGGTCGTGGCTGCCGAATGGGAACGCCATGAGAGCGATGTGTTGCTGTTTTGAGCTTTGAGTTGGTGACATTTCAGAATCAAAAGGGAAATTTCGTGTTCAGAGGAGCAAAGGATTGAAAGCACTGTACAAAGTTTAAAAAACAATACTTTGGTTTAACGTTACAGAATTAATTTTCATTCAATAGGGAAGTGGTTTCTTGAATTTTTATTGACGCAGGAGTTAGTGGTTTTTTTTTGGGGGGGGGGGGGGGAGAGCGTTACAAAAAAAACAACCCCATTTTGGTTACGATGCAAATAATCTAGTCAGAGGCAGAAGGAAGAAAAGGAAATTGAGGACAACTTTACATTTGTTTTATACCTTTGATTGGGAAAACTTATCAAGTACCAAAGGCGATTCTGATGAGAACTATTGGCTCGGTTCGGTAATAAAGAAGAAAATGGAGGAAGAAAAAAAAGGATTAAGTATCAAAAATTTATCAGTCTAAAGTATTGAAAGGACCAGCTTTGCCATCAAAATTTGAAAAGTACCGAATCTCATATTAAACTTTATTTTTGAGACTAAATTTATTACTAGCACTACAAAAATGATCAAATTTTTCACTTCTCTATGAAGTGACCATTAAATTGTAGGTGGAAAATAATAATTTTGGTATCTAGTTATTCACGTTTTTTTTACTAGTGTCCTAAGCATAGTGTTAAATACTATAGTATATCGTGCGGTATACTATTTACTTTGGGTACGCGGTACAAATGTTTTCATGTTTTGTCATTTTATCATGCGGTATTTCGCAGTATACCATATACCACTTACTTTTTGTATGCATTTTGTCAAAAAATCACTGTATACAGCAAACACCATGTGGCACGTACTGCGATATTTGACGCAGGAGTTAGTGGTTTGGGGGGGGGGGTAAGGTTACAAAATAACAACCCAATTTTGGTTACGATGCAAATAATCTAGTCAGAGGCAGAAGGAAGAAAAGGAAATTGAGGACAACTTTACATTTGTTTTATACCTTTGTTTGGGAAAACTTATCAAATACCAAAGGCGATTCTGATGACCAATTGAGCATTATTTTGGCTCGGTTCGGTAACAAAAAAGAAAATGTGGAGGATGAAAAAAAAGGATTAAGTACCAAATTTACCACTCTAAAGTATTGAAAAGACTAACTTTGCTATCAAGTTTTCAAAAGGACCGAATCTCACACTAAATTTTATTTTCGAGACTAAATTTATCACCGACATTAAAAAAATAACCAAATTTTTTCACTCATCTGTTAAGTGATCATTAAATTGAAGGTGGAAAATAATAATTTTGGTCTCTTGTTATTCATGTTTATTCTACTAGTGTCCTAAGTTTATACTCATCTAATAATCATATAATAGAATTGGTTCACCGGCTGCATCTCTAGACTCGATATCTTACTTCCTACCTCATTAAATAGCTTTTGACCCATATGTTGACCTAAATAGGGAATGAAGTAGGGGTCTGTTATAGCCTGTCATTCTTAATTTTGTGGTGGTCATTCCATGAGAGCTTAAAGAGATAGTAGAGCTCGCACGTGTTTGCTTGTAGCAACAAGTTTCTACCTTGGATAATGTTCTGTTGGACACCACAGCTGCCTTGCAAGCAATTCCAAGCTCACAAGGCACATCGATGTCATAAACATTGCCGGCACTTGGGTTTTCTGACAGGGGCTCTTAGGGAAGACTTGGACAAGACGAAGGGGTGGAGGGCTAGAGTTGAATTGCTTGCAAGTGAAAAGGAAATTAATGAAATGGGAAGGGAAAGTGGAGTATGAGTTGAGCTTGCAAAGGATAGAGATGAAGATATCGTTAGACAATTGGTTAAAGAAGATGACATAATCATTAGATAGGCAAAGTTAGAGTCATGGTAGAAAAAAGCATGAAAAATGAATGATCAAAATTATTATTTTTCTCCTTCATTTGATGGTTAATTAATGTCAGTGGTAAATTTAGTCTCAAAAATAAAATTTCATATTAAATTTGATACTTTTAAAAATTAATGGTAAATTTGATCCTTTTGATATTTTTGAATAGTAAATTTGGTACTTAATTGAAAAAAAATGCATTCCATGAGAGTGAGACGCTTGAACGTATAAGAATATATGATGCTTTCTTTTAAAGTACGTTATGTCGTATTCGATTCCATTTATCTGTACTTTCCAATTCGAAACTATCAAAATTGACCAGAATAGGGCTTGTGGTAATTTGTAAGTATCATTTTATCTGCCATTATCATTGTGGTGACTTGACTCCAACGATAATGGGAAAGATAGATGTATTAAAATTGGTAGACTAGCTGAAGAACTAATTTTCTATTTGAGCACAAAATACAGTTACTATAACAATAAGAATAGTGAATGAACACTAATTTAGTACTTAGATAGAATTTGTCCAATTGCTTAAAAAAAAATCTAAATTGCGAGTGAGTAATAATACTTGATATTCCTTGTATTTTTCCCCCCTTGTTGTGCTATTATATTTTATTGGGACCTAAGCTCTATTTGAAAGTATCTTTTATGATTAGCGTTACAGTTTTAAATAATTTATTAATCGTGAAAATTAAAATGTTGAAACTAAATACTAAAAGAACTACCTTTAGATAGTATTTTTCAAAACTCTAACACTAATCGCTGACATTAATATCAAATAAGACTATAATTAATCTGTTTCCTTCTTTCAAATGTCTAACTCATGCACAGGGGTGTAAGAGTCAGGCCCTTATCAGGGTAGCTCGAGCTCGAACTTGATTTGATACTACTAGAAAAGGCAATTTAGTGGCAGCAAAGTTAGTGATGGCTAAAAAGAGTTGCTAATTAAAAATGATAAACAGTCACTAAAGTCCAGTGAAAGTTTAGCGGCAATTGTTTGGCATTAAAAGCTATCACTAATTTAGCAACGATTAGTCATCGCTAAATTTAGTGACGGCTTACATTTGCTAATTTAAAGATAACTAGTGGTCACTAAATTTAGTGATGGCTTGCCTTCACAAAATCCAAAAAATTAATGACAGTTAGCTTTTGGTAAGTCTTGGTCATATTTTGAGATTTGTAGTTTTCGCTAAAAGCCGATGAAGTAGATACAGTTAGTCATCACTAAAGTATGCCTCAATTGAAAACAACTTGCCCTCATTAGTTGGGCAGGAGCTCTTGCCAGTGAGTCTTTTTTTGTGCTAGTTTGCCATATCTTTTTTAAGCTAGATAACCTTTTTTAATAATTGTAACACAGTAGAGATATGTACTTAAAAATTTTGTGAAAGTTTAGCAATAACTATCTGTCACTAAAGTTTAGTGACGACTTGTCTTTAATAATTTTGTGATGGTTAGTCATCATTAATTTAGCGACTGCTTGCTCTCGCTAATATTCCAAGATTTGCAACTGCTTGCCCTCACTTAATTGTCTCAAGAATGATCAATTCCAATTATTTCAGTTTTTTTTTATTGAGATAAATGGACCAATAGATCTATGTCTTTAAAAAAAATATATAGATTATAGTTTAGCATTAAATTTTATTTTATGGTTAAAAAATTTTGCACTTCCTTTTAATAAAAATAAATGAATGAAAAAGATAAACAATTTAACGATAGCTAACCATCGATACGTAATGGACACATACAGTTTTGATTAGCCGTTGCTAACTTCTGGTTAGGGTTAGGACTTAGTAACGACTTGCTCTCTCTACCCAGCTATGATGTAGCGACGCTGCCTACCCACCGAGACATTCACAAAACAGAGCTCGCATTTCCAGACTTCGTTGATCCCAACCCGCAATCTACCCAGGCATCCAGCAACTTCGAAAACTTCTCTTCCTCGCCAGCTCTAGAGGTGCAGGATTAAGGGATTCACGCAACTGTGGTCGTCCGTCTCTGGTTTGCCGGCCAAAAGATCTCTGAGATTGACCAGCCACCTTCGAAAATTTCTCTTCCTAACCTCCACCAAGATAACCCATTAGATCCCAGCACTGATTCGTTCATTCTGGTTCATATTTCTTTGTTTCGTGGTTCAATTTTTCCTGTTAGCTGCTGTTATGACCGGATCTGTTATGATTTGTTCTGGTTGCTTTTCTGATTGATGTGTTTCTCTTAGTCAGTCAAGTTTCTTGTGGGTTATTGGGTTCAAATACATGCTTTCCTATGGATGGAGAACCACTAAATTGCTTTCCATGAAAACGCTCTCACCTTTGAAGTCCAGTAGGTATTAGAAATATGTTAATCTACGCAATTGTTTTCTTGCCCGGATCAAAGGTTGTGTCAATCAGACATGATTAGACAAGGTTATACCCTTTTTTATAACCATTCACATTCGAATCAGAGTTAGATTCTTGTTTTGAAGCATGGTGTTTGAAAAATCAAAGATTTCTCTAATTTTTTGGCATCAAATTAAGCACAAGATTTCTGGACTTCCCCACCCAAAGCGTCATCGGATATTTCCTTAGGATTTTCTCTAAATTAACATTTGCTGGTGCTGCTGTAGAGGTTATTACCTGCCCTTCTATTGCTTGGGGAAACCCATTTTTTATGTTACATGTGTCCTTGGCCATGGTGTGAGAAATCTATCAACATTGACAATTGCGAGGTTACGAGCGAGTGATTGAAAGTATCCCTCTTTCTGTTTGTTTGCTTGTTGGGTGAATGAGTAAATAGCATTGAAGAGTCTGTGTACATTTAATCAGATGGGTAATAAAAATTGAAGTGTTTTCTCATGATTGAGTTCTTAACCATTTGTCTGCTTTTTGCAAGTACTTGAGAAGAAGGGAAAGGATAGGGATCGGGTAGCATATGAGGGAACGAAGTAGCTCAACAAACTGAGATTGAAGGCTGAAAAAACTGTAGAGGAGAAACTAGGGTCAAGCTAGAAGTATTAGCCTTTTTAAAGATAATTTTCTGAGTTGTTGTTATCTTGGAGGAGAAATAGAAAAAAAAAAATAAATGGGACTTTGGTGAGATAACATTTTGAAACTATATGTATATATAATTTTTTCCTAATACGACTTGATTGCTAAACGGCATTGTTGATGTACTTCATGTTTGTGGATAATTATAATCTGCCTCAATTTTGTAAGTGTTGGAATGACAGAACATTAACAAAATGATAATGTATGTAGGATTAAGAAAGAGATGGTGCTAATTTCAGTTGATGCTAAAATGGCCGTAATTAGTGAAGGTAAGCTGTCACTAAAATTAGTTAAGGCAAGTTGTCGCTAAGTTAGTGAGATGACCAACTTTCACTAGTTAGTGACGGTTAGCCTTCATTAGTTACTGATGGTTAGCCATCACTAACTTACTGGCAACTTACTGGTACCAGAAAATTAGTGACTGTTGATGTTGTGAAGGCTTATCATCGCTAGTTAATGACGACACTAGCGGCGATTGAATTAGCTACGGTAGGTTTAGCGATGATTGGTTGTCATTAAATTCAATTTAGTGACGGCTAGCCATCGCAATAATCGTCACTAAAGCCCTATTTTTTTAGCAGTGTGAGGGTTTTTCACTCGAGTCTTAATGGGACCAAGCTTAAGTTTGAGCTAAAAAATGAGTTCCATTCATTAACAAATTAAGCTCATGTCTAATATTGCTCAACCTATGAACTTGTCGAGCTTAATGAGGCTTATAAAATTAGGGTTAATAATAGTAACCCCTTGTAAACTTTCAATTATACCATTGTTGAAGGGTTACAATTATGTATGATAATAAAATTACAATTGCCCCTTTAAAGTTAGTTCATACTTTCATATACCCTCATGGTTTGAAAAGTTACAATTATCTTTTGATGTTGTCGAGTTTATCAAGCTTTCAAGTTGAACTTGAGCTTATCTCAAGTCGAGCTTGACCCTGAATTGTGATACCATTTTCTATTAAGCTTGAGCGTAGGTAATATAGTTAACTTATCAAACTCAAGCTTGGTACAACCCTACTAGTGCGCAAGACCCTTGGTATCTGATCACATTAAACTTTGGTTACTCCAAAATCAAGTTAAGCTGAATCCCACAGGACTCAAACATGAGACATTGCTTAAGGGAAAAGAGTTTCTTGCCACGATACTTTATATGTGCTTGGTCATGAAATTCGATGTTGTGGTATTGTTGTACCAGTAAGATTTCAATTTTATTAAGCCCAGACGCACCATGAAGCAAATACAAGAAAGCTAGAAAAGAAAAGTCATAATAGTATAAACACAATCGTTTTGGTATTCTATTTGTTTTTAAAGCTTCCTTGACCATTATATTGTTGATACTCCTCATGCTTCTTCCCCCAACTCAATTTCTATTTTTCCATCAGCAACTCAAGCCTAATGAGTTTTAAACTCAAACTTAAGCTATATTTTATATTCAAACTCTTGATAAATTGAGTTCAAATTTTAAACCGTTCGGTTCAGACTCTTATTTAAACTAACATATCTAATGTAAAACTTATATTATAAGAGAAATTAGTTTAATGGAAAAATCATATCCTAAACCTAAAGGAAAAAATACCAAAACCCCCTAAGGTTTGGTTGAACCTACATTTTTTTTCTTACTTTTTCAAATATCTACATTTACCCTCTGTAAAATTAACACTGTTATTAACTACTGCCAAAGAAGAGAAAGAAGACTTATTTAACCCTCCCAATATTCTTCCTTAGAAACTTTCCCTCCCCCCCCCCCAAAACTTAGGCATATAATGAGCTACCTCATTTTTAACTTTGCCCCTTTCCCTTCCCTGCCCAGTCCTCATTTGTCTCCTTCTCAACATCTTCCTCTTCTTCTCCTTCATTGTAAGCCCAAAACACCTAGAACTAGGACTAATTGTAAGCCTAGAAAACAAAGAAAAAAAACAAAATAAATAAATAAATAAATAAACCAAAAAAATGACAAAAATTTCATTCATATCATGGTTCATAAAAAACCACAAAAAAGACAAAAACCCATGAACAAATCGTGCACACTAGATGCCCTTGTTCCTAGGGTTGACTCAATCTGATCAAGCACCATCATCCTCTTCCTCCATGGTGGAGTGGGAAGGCGTAAAGCTATTCCTAAAGAGGTGGCATAGGGCGATTAAGAAGCCACATCTCTATCTCCTATAGATCGAGTTCAAGAGTAAGCTTTAATTTTTTAGGTATCGAAGATGGTGATGCATTAGCAAGAACAAAAGGTCTTTGTTCCTAATCGAGGCTTACTACTGTGAAAAACCCAGATGAGGGAAGGAATGATGGTCTGATGAAGACAAAGACGAAGCTAGGGAGGTTTTCGACAGAGAGAGATTTGGGTTTCAATTTCCTCCACTGCTGGAGCAAGGCTTGTTCTGATAAGATACGGAGCGATGTCGTGGATTGGGTTCTGAGACGACATCACTAAAAGGTTGAATTGAAGACTAAACTCCACTGGGGAGTTCATCAGGCAATGTGAGAGCCTATATTTCGTTTTTATTTTTGTTCTTGGTTCTATTTTTTTTTTTGTTTTGATTTTATTTGTTTGATTTTGATTTTGTTTCCTAGATTTTGTTTCTTAGAGTTCCAATTCTTGTTCTTATTTATGGTTTTTCCACTTCGATAAATTAAATGTAGTCTAATGAACATTTGGCATCGAAGCAACAATTGTCGATGACGGATTTGGGTTGGGAAGAGAAAAGAAAGTAAATTTGGTTTAGGAAGAAAAACGATTTAGGTTTAGGAATCTAAGGGGTAGCTCGTAAGATACTTAAGTGAATGAGAAAGGGCGAACTTTCTAAGAAAGAATGTTTGGGGAGTAAAATAAATATTTAGGTGTTTTTACAGTTATTCCATAAACTTTAAGTGATAATACACTTGCCTCCCTGAGAATTGAAAATTTACACTTACCCCATGTTTTTTAACGCTGTCAATTAACTGTCAATCAAAATTACAGCTAGATGCCTTGAAATTATTCTTGTTCACAATTACACCCAAAGATTTAGAAATCTAACTTTCCCATGAACCAACACCCCTAGTCACCTCCACCATTCCTTTTTGGTCCTAACCCCTTTCATCGCACCAATGTTTCGTCTGTCATCATTACCCCTTTGCCAGTCGAACCCCTTCTACCAATCAAACCTCAACACAATTTCCTCCAACAATTGAACCTCAACAGAACTGGATGTCATTCTACCCATCTGTCACTACACTTTAATCAGAAATTGAGTAAAAAAGAAAAATAAAATAAAACTCAGAACATATGAAAAGAAAGTGAAGCTCTTAGGCGCACAATTTTGTCATAAAATAGAAAAGGAAAGAGAAAGGGAGACAGAGGTTCCAGTTTTTCATTTCCTTATTAAAATCTTTCACTACAAATCATCACCTAGTCGTTGGTCCGCTATCAAAATCAAATTCCCATGGCAATCCCCAACAGATTTAGAAGATACAATTGATGCAATCATTATCAAGAGTAAGGTTTTGCTTAAAAGTGGAGTTGGGAGAGGATGGGATGAAATGTTTGGGTTTGTTTGCTTGATATGGTGGCGGCTTGGTTGACCTGAAAATGAGGATAGTCTATCTTTTTTTGACATGCGCTCTATATCGTCTCCCATTTCGATGCACTGCACTATTGACCCAAAACAAGGATAGCCAAGAAAGGGATGACAATGACAAAATTGTACTAAAGGTAGAGCCAAAGCATGTGAATATCCTCTTGCTTTAATTAGGAAGCCTAGATGATGGTGCTCACCATTAGAGGGACCAAACAGAGGGTTAAAAGGTGAGTAATTAAGTAGTGGTAACCAAGTTAAACTTGCTTCAAATTGACACTCTACACCCAGCAACATGATTCGCATGGGTTGGATCCATTGGGGGTTAGATTCTAGTTAGAGCTCATGATGGGTACACAAGAATCAATTTAGAAGGTGAAAAAAATGATTTGAAGTAGGTGATTTGTTGCGCCATTATCAATCAAAGAGGCCAAATCAATTTTGGGATGAAGTAAGTAGGGAAAGGCGATGAGTTGAGGAGGTCGAGTCCGAATGGGTCAAAATGAAGAGGTCAGGTGATTTTAGGGATGAGGTCGATGAAGGAGGCGATGGAGGAAGAGGATGAGGTCAAATAAAAAGGCAGAGAGGTGATGGAGATGGATAGGGTTGTGGTGGAGGCAACGAAGAATGGAATTGGAAATATAAGGAGGGGAAGAATAATTTTGGAAAATTATAGATTTCTAAAGCTTTGGTTGTAATTGTAAATCAGAATAAATTCAATGAAACTGACTGTAATTTTAACTGATGGGTGACTAATAGAGTTAAAAAAATAAGAGATAAGTGTAGATTTTCAAACCTTAGGAAAGTAAGTGTAATATCACCTAAAGTTCATGGGAGTAACTATAAAAAATCCTAAATATTTTCTCTCTATTTTTTTTTTTTTTTGTAATGGTCAATGACAGTATTAACTTTGTAGGGGGTAAATGTAGGTATTTGAAATGGTTGGAACAAAATTGTAGGTTTAACCAAACCTCAAGGCTGGGTTTTGGTAATTTTCCCTAAACCTAAATTCCTAATTCTCTTTTCTCTCGTTCTCGCTCATCTCGCTCGTATACGCCAACCCCGGACCAGAACAGACAGGTACCAGCCCCTGCGCAGTCCGCACACCCACCCACCGGCCATACCCTGCCGCCACCGCCCACACCCTGCTGCCACCGCAACCACCATTGCCACTGCCACCGGCTTTATCCATTCCCACCGCCATGGGCCTCCGTTTTCGTTTCTTCAGTTAATCGGCACTCGGCAGCCATGATTCCAAGTCGAGACTCCTTCCATCATCTCATCGTCCCCCTAATTCCTCACTGTTTGAACGAAATCTGATCGGATTCCTTGTATTCATATTGTTTGTTACGTCCTGTGATTGCGAGGAAGCTGCTGAAGCCTGAAACGAGTAAGTCTTCTTAAGCTATCTGGTCTTTTTCGTTCATTAATTTTCTACAGTGAAGAATAAACATAAGATTTAAGCATGTCTTCCTTTTCCAATGAGTTGTTGCGTTACAATAAAAGTAAATGGAATTATGGAAGACCTGGTAGCTTTCGAGTTGAACGGGTAATTAGTGAAATTAGTCTTAGCCCATTGGTTTTGTGCTGAATCACCCTAAGCAGTGAATTATGAAAACCAGTGAAGAATTTATGCCATTTTGGAGATTGTACTCAAAACCTGTAGTTCAGAATATATGTTAGGGAGGCTGCTGACATTATCCTCTGATTTGATGGAAGGGCCAGGGCAGCTGCAAGTTTCTTCACATCATCAGTTGTGTGTGTTGCAGTTAAAGTGATCCGCAATCTAGTACCCAAAAAAGAACAAAAGAGATGATAAAATGCTGTTATTTTGGGTTAGAATTAGCAAGATACATTATCTATGAAAGGGCTGAAAGGTTTCAAAGTCTGCCATGAAAGAGCTGAAACAGTTTATAACTTCTACATTCTCTCTGGGGATGAAACAACCAGTTGTAATCAATCTTCCAATCTAGGATATGTTTTATTAGGTATGTTTTACATATCACATCTTGATTTATTTTTTATGTCTTTCAACTATACTGGTTTTTATGTAAGTTTAGATATTCTCTTCTTTCATATACAGGAAAATTTTTATGGTCTTTTATTTGCAGCTTGTTCAATTTTTATGCATATATTGCTCTGCTATTTGCAACAGGCTTGAGCTGTTTTCTTAATGGAGTTGGCATGGTAAAAAAACAGCTACCTTGGTTCAGTTCTGTAGCATCATTCTCCCATATAGAGTTTTGCTTGAACTTTTCACTTATCATGACATAATTCCACGCATGCTTTTTGCATGCAATATGCAGATTCTTTGCATTCATATCCTAATATCGAGCTGATTAATCTAACAAAATACCAGTTAGTCTATTACATACATGGGTAGCTTCGTATTTGGCTTATAAAAGCAATCAATACCTTCCAAATCTCTTCCAATTACTCTGAAATTCCCCTTGAACTGAGGCTGGACAACTGTTATGGTTACTTTGGTATACGTACTTCTTTATTTGGGTACATCTTATTTTCTAAACTGAGATTATGATATTCTAAATCATAGGGTGCTCAACATTTTTATCAGTTGGCTGATCTGGTTTTTGATTGTTCTCTTAAGTGTCTTATGGCATGTGACACTTTTTTTTTTTTTTAATCTTCTTCGAGTTTGAAAGCAAGAAGTCCATGGTTTGGGGCCAGGCCTATGTTGTCAAGTGCCATATCTATCTAGCTAATGGAAGCGATTTTGAATTTCTAATGGAAAAATAAAATTTTGCAGGTTCTTCTCCAGGGTCCAAAGAATGCTCATGAAGTAGTGAAGCACTTTGGACCAGCTCTTGGTGTTCCGCACAGCCACACCAAGCGTAGAGTAAAAAACAAAATATATCTAATGGGAAGTGCAATGGTAACTTGCTAGGCTGGAAAGGAAGAAACTTTGAAACTTTGGATTTTCATTATTTTGTTGAGGTTGAATGATTGACGAACTTGGTTGGTGGGTGTAACTTGTGCTGAACTTGGATGAACTTGCTTGATTTTGTGTTTGGTTGGAAGGGACTTGATTATGTAAGCTGTATGTTTTTCTTTTCCAAATTTAAGAAGTTTTTCAAATTGAGCTCATTACCCACTTGAACATACTTAATCGAGCTCCGCCGTTCAAGCTATTCAAAAGTGGTTTGAGCCTATCGAATCAATGAGCTTGAGCTTTCCTTGAGCCAAGCTCGAGCCTGAGGTGTTTGGCCTTGGTTCGGCTCATTTCAACCCCTAGTTGCAATGAACTAACTATATTATATGCATTTAAGGAAGTTTTCTTTGCTTGTGATGTGATTAGATTGATTTGTTTACTATTGTGAAGTTGGAGTAATTTTAACGTCTGTTCAACATAAAGTTTGTTGCTTTTGGACAAAAGAGACATGTCTTAATCTATAAAGCATAGAATTTGTTCAACATAAAGTTGTAGTAATAACTATGTTATTGTTTCTTTGTTTGGTTGTATATTCTTTTTCATTCTTGGATAGTCTTGATGTTTTTCTTGTCACCGTAAATTGAACTGAAAAAGGTTTCTTGGCTGTGGAAGTATACTATGACAGCATCATTAAGTCTTGTTTGTGGGTTGTTTTGTGTTTCCATTTTGAAGTTAAGGATCCAACATGAAATGGCATTGAGGAACAAACTGTGCCAAAACATTGATTTGATGAGTTATTCAACCATAGTGTGGTGGAGATCATACAGCTCTAAGATAGATTTTAAGAAGCTGAGGCCAATGATATTGAAGAGGATAGAGAACAGGGCTAAGGACTATCCAGTGCCTGCTATGGTTCCTGTGGCACAGCAGGTGCTCAGAGCCAGAACTCTCCTCTGCCAGGGGGTCTCTATACTTCTCAAATGTTTTCCAGTATTCTCCTGCAAGTAAGTAGTTGCTCTTGCATGCGCAAGTTTTTGAGAGTGAGCTTTGGTAGATTAGGTGTGCTCATCGATCTTCGATAAAATGCTTTTGATGGGAATGACACAGTTTTACTGTGAAGCCATATATTATACTTACTGCTATGAGAATCAGATATGTATCCAGCATTGAAAAGCCTGCAGAAAGTTGTGGTGTCATATGTGTGAACTCGTGTTTTGAATTTCTAACCAAATCTAATCATTGGGTAATGGTTGTCCAAGAGCAATCTGTGTATCTTTGTACGAACAAATGAGTGTATATGATTGTCTTCTTGCAGAGTATTTGTACTTTATGTTCTATCTTTAATTATGATTTGGATTCTTAGGAAGACCAAGTTTGAAATTCACTGGGTGAATTTTTTGCAGGTTCTGTCCGGAAGTATATATTGGTGAGAAAGGTCACTTAATTAGGACTTGTTGCGGTTACAGAAGAATAGCAAAGAATAGGGTTCATGAATGGGTCTGTGGCAGTTTGAATGATATTCTGGTTCCAGTTGAGACATTTCACCTGCACAAGATGTTCCAAGGTGTTATCAAGCACAACCAAAGGTTTGATTTTGATCGTGTTCCTGCAGTAGTAGAGCTTTGTTTACAGGCTGGGGCTGATCCAGATGACCCTCATTTGCGAATTGATACATCGGCATCTGATAAGTTGTCCAGCGGTATTGACGAAATCAAGTCTTTGTCTCCTGATGATTTGCTTATGATAGGGAATGGCACATTGAAGGCATGGGAGACTCTTATATCTGGTGTTCAAAAGTTGTTATTAGTTTATCCTGCTAAGGTCTGTGAGTATTGTTCAGAAGTTCATGTTGGGCCAACAGGGCACAAGGCTCGACTCTGTGGAATATTTAAATATGAGAGCTGGCGTGGTGCCCACTATTGGAAGAAGGCAAAGGTTGATGACTTGGTTCCTCCAAAGATTGTTTGGAGTCGACGGCCTCAAGATCCCCCAGTGCTTCTGGATGAAGGGCGAGAGTTTTATGGCCATGCTCCAGCTGTTGTTGATCTTTGTTCAAAAGCTGGTGCTGTTGTTCCAGGTAAGTACCATTGCATGATGAAAGTTCAAGGTCTGTCAAAACCAACTGCCAGTTCAGGATCAAGTTGTGGTGGAGAATTTTGAACTCCATGATGTTGTAGCCTTTCAATGCAGGCATAGTTTCTGCCTTCTTCAGTTGGGGAGATCAAGAGATAAGAGAGATGCAACTAAAAGGAAAGAGCAATCGAGGAGAGCAATGGTCTGCTCCACTGACTTCAGCATCTGTGCCCACCGTTAATGTCTCTTGAAGTAGAACTCCTACTCTTCCGACATATTCGACCACAATCAAACAAACCCTTCTCTGAACTTGTCGCCATTCAAATTCATCTCCTGAACTAGAAGTTCTTCGTTATTTCAATAATGTCTAAGCAGGAATATTCCTTGCTTCACGCATTTGAGGCATCGAATGTATCTATCATTACCATGAGATTAAGATAATCCTGGAAGCTGAAGCAATATATGAGAGCATCTGCAAAACTATCAACTGGATGGAGAAGAATAGATTTCAATCACGGGCCAATATGGGTTCAATTTCCAGGATATTCTTCCAAAGACTTGCTAGCGCATGTTCCTTCAGGAAGCTGCCAACAGTCGCAGGATTCAGGAAGCAGATTGCTTCCCGCCCAAGGAAGGCCTTACAGGTCGCAACTTCTTCAGTTATGCACTGCCAATGGGTACAAGGCATTTTAGCTCGAGTTATATTTACCTGTCTTCACATTTTCAATCTCTTAACCTGTCTTCACATTTTCAGTCTCTTATGTATTGAAATCCTATCCTAAATTGTTGATATTTTTGTAACAATTTATCCTTTTTAGCTTTATGATTAAAGAAGAAGAAGAAGAAGAAGAAGCCGAATGTTTAAACTCGTTAAAATAGCTCGAGTTCAAGACCACGATAAAATTAAACCAATTTCGTTTTCGGTTTAAGGGTGGTCATCTTGAAACAAAAAGAAACTCAAGAAGCTTCAATTTATTTGGTCTGGTTACGAAGAAATTCTGTTTGGTTTAGGATTAGAACTAAGTAGGGGTCAATCAAGAAGCATTTCTTTTCTTCTTCTTCCATTGTTTATTCTACTAATCTGGGCGCCATTCGGTTGGGATTTTAAGATTAAAAAGGAATATCTTATTGTGACAGTTATAGATATGAGGGTTCGATCTGAACTTTTCATGTATGTGAGTTGTCACAATATTATGGTCTTTTTAAAAAAGTGATTATTTATATTTTGATTTTTTTCATTTAGAATCAATATCAATTGATTGCTAATACTTTATTTTCTTAATAATTCATTTTAATAGTATTTTTTTAATAAAATAACTAATTTTTATTGTTTTATTATTTATATTTTGATTTTTCTCATTTAGAATCAATATCAATTGATTGCTAATGCTTCATTTGCTTAATAATATCATTCAACAATATTTTTTTATAAAATAATTAATTTTTATTTTTTCAACCCCCAACATATATAGAGAACATTGATGAAAAAATGTTCCAAAAAATGTTTTTGTTTTATTTTTTAAAAGTGTGGGCTTCAAATGGTGTATAATTGGGATAAATAAATTACATCTACAAAAAAAAAACACTTTAAATCACATTTTTGAATATATATATAAGAGTCAAATAAGAATTACTTTTTTGGAAAATGTTATGAGAGTGTTTTAGAGCCTTTAATTTATCGAATATATATTTTAATGATAACTTATTAACTTTTTAAAAGGTATTTCATTCCAATAAAAAGTTTAGATAGAAAATGACCAAATAATCAAAATGAACAATAGACAATCAAACCAAATGAAAAGTGAATTAATGCCTAGTAATGGATTTGCTGACATAAAATATAATACAAATAATAAAAATTTTCAAATTTTATTATATATGATCAAATATTGCAACCACAAACCAAATCTCCATATCCTCAACTGGTTGACCTCCAAATCACATAACTTCCACCAAAGAAACATTCATAAGCTCCATGGACGAGTCACCTCAACTAGCGGTGTGCACAAAATCCAGTGAACCCTCAAAATCACATAAATTGATCAACACCAAATCAATGGTGTGCAGTTTTTTGCAATTTTGGTTATGGTTTGGGTTTAGCAATCTTAGAATTGAATAATATATGATGCAATTGTGGTTTTTAAATGTCATAATTAGTAAAAACTGCACCGGCCCAATAGGAGAGATCTAATCCAACATAAATTAAAATTATATACCTAATTAGTTAATTTTTTGCCATTTTGATCTCTAATTTTATCATTTAAAATTAATTTCTTAAACTCAAAATTAAAGTCCAATTCTTAACGGAAGACCCAATCCATTATTCATCATATTCCTTTCCCTTAGTGCCAAGCCCTCCAGCCTAATATCAAATTTTTCCTGTTCCCCTAGTTGCAGAGTTACATTGCTCCCAGACAAGAGTCATGAGTTAAGACCACCATCAGACATTCAGATGAGACAAAGGAGATTGAAGAGTGGAGAAAAACGACCATCATCGGAACCTAGGTTGTTCGCCGGACAGCAGACGCTATTGTACATTTCCGTTTCAATTGTTGCTGCTGGATAGGTAAGAGAAATTTTCTTAATGTTTTTCTAGGGTTTTTTCTTAAGGTGCACATAATTTATTGTTCATTTTTAGCAATTTATGTGCAATAAATAAACTAGCTAATTCTCTTTAAAAATGAAACGGAAGAAATTTGGTGAAGGACAAGAGGGCCATGTAGCTTAGGAACATAACACCGAAACCCCTATCTTCCTTTTTTCTTTTAAATATTTTATTGCACCTTTGCCAATTAAAATAGCCTCTTAATTTAGGATGATAAATTTGATTTATTTTAGATTTGTATTTTTTATATGTGTTGGTTTTATGGACTGAATTGTATTTTTATTTTATTGTCTATGTTATGTGCTTATATTAATTATTTTGATTTAGTATGATAGATTTGTGACGTGAAAAAACTGTAATTGAACCATATTTATGCGGTGTTCGTTTTTTATTTGTATACAAAGCGGTGCAGTTATAGTTTCTAAATTGTAAAACTATTTACTATGTGGTGTGGTTATGGGTTTGACCCTAAACCACATTAACCTACACTATAAACACCCTTAACCCCCGCCCAACCCAAGCCCAGCATTTGGAGGCAAATAGGAGAAACCACTTGCAAAAAGCAAGGATTTGAACTTTAGCCAGCCATAAGAAATAATAGATATGCCAGGGATTTAAACTTTGGTTAACTATGAGGAATAATGAGTATCATGTCAATTAGCATATAGGCCATCTACGTGTGTATGAGAGAGAGAGAGAGAGAGAGAGAGAGAGAGAGAGAGTAGAATGCCAATAATAGAAAAATATACATATACATAATATATGTGTGTGGACATGTATAGGGGTGATAACGAGCAGAGCTGAACTTAAACACCCAGGGCTCAAGCTCGGCTCGATAAGTGATGAGGTGGGCTCAAGCTTAAGCTTGAATTCAATGAGCTTGCTAAAATAAGGCTCAAGCTTTGCTTGATAGATGTTCGGGCTTGATTCGATAGCTCGATGGGCTCGATCCTCAATTGAAAAGCTCAATCCATGAAGCTTAGCTCGAGCTCAAGCTAGTTCCAAAAATTCTGTGAAATCGATAATAAAATGAAAAAAAAAATACTACAACAATGTCCATAATAATACTATGAAAAAAAATTGCAATTCCAGATTTTTCTTAATAATTTCTCTTTGCTTTGCTCAATTTGGAAGAAAAACAAACCGTAATCTATACTAAGAACATTTCCCTAGTAATCATTTATTGGACTCTTCCAATCGGGTAAGAACACAAGCAAAACAATCAAAGAGCAAGTTATTAGATTTATCATGAGCACTAACAAAGCAATCAAAGAGCAAGGTATGATTCAACAAACCATAGTTGCTAGACCAACTAAATCAACAAACCTACCTTGAAATTGCTCAAATTCTTTCTTGCCTAGGCAAAGATCTCTCTTCTCTTAAGACATTGAGTGGTTGATTATCATTGACGATGCCAAAGAGTATGTGATTCTCGCCGAGTAGTCGAGGACTAGGACAGAGGTCGCGAACCAGATCTTTCTCTTCTCGGGAGACGTTGACTCACTATTTATCATCGATGATGATGAAGAATGTGTGATTCTTGTTGGGTGGTCTAGGATGAGGAGGTTAGGGCTCTTCTGAAGAGCCACACTCGACGGTCGTCAATTGGTCAAGGGTTGGGGTTTTCGTCGGCTTCTTTCAAACCAAAAGGGAGAGAGAGGGGTGTAGTAGATGATTATGTTTTACGCATTTATGGAATAAAAAATTTAATTAGGTAAACAATTATAATTATATTAGTATATTATATAAGGTTCGATAGGCTTGAAACTCTATCGAGCCAAACTCTATCATGTTCAAGCTTGATTCGATAAAGGATTTGAGTCTCAAAGTTGGCTCGAACTCGAATTCGAAGCTTGATAAGCTCAGTTTGTTAAGTACAAATTTGAGCTCGAATTCAAATAGCTCAATAAATGTTCGATTTGTTACCAGATAGGTATATATGTATGTATATAAAGGGTAAATTCCCCTCCAGGCCCTTTAACTTATTTTTATGTCCTAAATTAACACCCTAGGTTAAGATTATCTTATCAAAGTTTCTTATCTTATATTGTGCATCCCAATTAGTTCTTTTCCTCAATTAGACCATTAAATTGGATGGAAGTCACTAACATGGTATTAATTAACATTAAAATAAATTTAAAATGACAATTTTTATCTTCAAGATTTTTTAATCAATTATTCTAAACATTAAATTTTTAAATGTACTATTTATACCCCTAATCTCATCCAATAAACAAGAGACAACTTCTAAACCTTAAATTTTTTAATACCTTACTATCCAACAAAAAAAAAAACTTGCCCACCAAGCAAAATCAGATGAGCAACGACCGAATCAGATGAACTAGAAACAGGGACCGAATTTGATGAAGAAAATCTGTGATCTATCCATAACAAAGCTACCAATATACATCCAAAAAAATAGAAGAAAATGAAGAAAAGGACAAGAAGAGTAAGGATTGCTTTGAGTATATCTCACCCCCGTGGTTTCACTGCTCCTGTTTCCTCCGCCCGTCGCTATCTCCGTATTGCCAAATTTGACACTTATGTTGTCTTTGTGTCTCCCATTGCTAACCACCAAATCGGCTCTCTTCCTATAACAATCACTACTCTTTCACATTGATCCAACTCCTTAGGAATCAAAATCCCAAGATTGGAGAGAAAACTAAAAAGAGAACGAAACCATAACTTACTATTTCCACTGATCCTAATGGGGCGATGGGGATTGAATCATTGTGTTCCTAGTCCCCAGACATAATCGTAGCCCAAGTAGATCTATCACAGTGGTTGTCACGGTCATCATTTTGGCCATTGTCGAGAGCAAGGTGAACTAGGTTCTTGACAGGACCATCCATCGCCGCGCCGTTCAAAATAGGACAGGAGCGAGTGAGTGCGAGACCTGTGATCTTAACAAAGTTAGCATTTAACAGTTGACAATCCCACCTTTTATCTTTGAAATATGCAATTTGGTGGACAATTTGTCGTTCAATTATATTATCTCCTGGGGTTTAGTCGGGTGAGCTTCGTCGTCTTGGACCCGTTGGAGTTTGCCAAGGTCATTCGTCGCCTCAAATTCATAGATCTAAAGAAGAAGATACATGAGAGGAAAAAAATTTGAGGAGATCATGAGGTGGGAGATTTTAAGATAAATGGAAGTAGAGAGGAAGATGGGTTGGATAGAATCTAAAATTTAAAAATTTTGGGGAGATCTAAAAGAGAAAGATTTGGTGTTTAAAAAGTAGATTTAGAGGTTTAGGCTCTGTTTTTTCGCAAAATTAGATTCGAAAATTCGTGTTAATTTAAAAATGTCGGCGGGCATAAGGAAGCGTGCCGGGTCGGGTAAATGTGGCGGGTATGAAATTGTTTAGTATTTTCAATTTTGCCACCCCGTAAAACCTAAAGTCTCGCTTTCTCTCCCTTTGGTTCCAGATCAGAAATCCGTGTCAGCCGCCCTTCGTCTGAGGCACCTCCGTATGTCCTCCGCCTCCGCCACATCGCGTCTCTCTATCAGCGACACTGAGCGTCGTGGAGCTGTCGCCTGAGGTCCGATTGGTCATCCCTGTTGCCTAAGGTCAGTAATTTTTTTCCCCTAATCATATTTGTTACTCTTCTCTCCGTCTCTGATTTCCACTGTATCTTCCGGCAATCGGTGTCGGCGGACCAGTCCCGGTTCGCACCTAGTCGCGTTCGGTGATGCATTGGCCGGTTCCATCCTGTCTGCCTCTGGCTGGTGTCTGTCTCCCTCCATTTTCTTATCTCTGCCCCTCTTATCTCTCTACTCAGTGTCGCCGGCGTCAGAGATTGATTCGTGGGGCTGCGGGCTGCTTGTTCTGGTAAGTTCCTCGGTGAAAATCTTTCTTGATGTGATTTTGGTTCTTGGGTCCTGCTCTGGTTCTGGTTTATTCTGTTATGCTTGTTCCAATTTCTACTTGTTATTGTGAATTAGTAGATGGTAAGAAGGCTAGGAGCAGAAAAATTCATATCAGTTAACAGAGTTCAAAATTTCTCGATTTTGTTTCAGAAAAGTTCTGAAAGAAAAAAACGCTGAATCGGGTATTTGGCTTGAAAGTTCTGTTTGGAACTTCTGAGCAAATTAATTGGAGGTACATTGATAAAATTCCTTTTAGAAAGGCCATGATTTCCTCCATGGTGCTAGAATTCGTGTATGTAGCTGCCACTAGGGTGGCTTCCACCATGGAGTAGGCACAGGATCCTGTTTCAGATTTCAGTCTTACAAGTATTGAGAAGTAGATAAGCAGGTTTCCAGCAGATCAGAAACATTTATTGATTCTTGAAATTGCTGGCCTTGATTGGCTTTTCCAGGCAATTTATCAAGCAGCTGAAACACAGGTAGCAGCTTCCTCTCTCTGCAGTTCCATTCAACCAAAAGACCCCAACACTCGTTCTCTGGTTTAAACCCAACCTCTGCCAGTCCAAGCAATACAGTTACTGCATCATCAACCTTCCCAGCTTTACAAAACTGAATCAGCAACTCGTTCGAAGTTGCATGATGGGGCCAAAATTTCCTATCCAACATCAGACGCAACACATCCTTTGCCTTCTCCAACTCACCACTCTGGGACAACAGATTCAGCACAATCCTGTAACTTGCTTTGTTCAGATAAACCCCCTGATAAGGTAGATTCTCAAGCATATCAATAGCTTCCTCAAACCTACGTTCCCTGCACAATCCTCCCAATATCACATTAAAGGTTACAACATCAGCTTTACACTCCTTTTCTTTCATCTCTCTTAGCAACTCCAAAGCTCCATCAGTGGTCTGTTGCCTATTTCGGCATTTAACATAGACGAGGGGAGGGGAGAGAGGTAAATTAGAGATTTAAGCAGCCAACATGTGAATATTTTTTTCTATTTTCTCATAATATCTGAATATTGATTCGATTACCTCTCGTTTCAGAATAAGCTGTCATTTTCCTTATTTCTATACATATGAACATACGCATTGGAATACATATGAAATGTTTACCTAAAGTTGAATAAGCAGTAAGATAAATATTTTTCATAAATGCAGTTCTGTTGTTGTGTTATACATTTGTGATGCATTTGATTGTAAAGGTTCATACTCTGGCGTCACCTGAGTTTGTTTTTAATTTTGCGTTACCATTCATTTGCCTTAGCATCTAGCCTTATCTTTGGCTGAGAAAATATGTTCTGTTGCAAAATTGAATATCAGAATATTTTTTAACCATACTAATTTATTTATTTATTTTAACTTCTTATGTAGTATGTATTTTATAACTACCGAAACTTACCCCATTCACATATAAGCTGGAGATTATATGCTCTCAAGATGCCATTTATGTATTGTCTTCGCTTATGCTTTGTTTATGGTTTATCTTTTGACAGTATGATTCTGATGACACGCCGATTGACTAATCGATCAAGCCTGTGGTTTAAAAGCTGGAACCGAAGGTTTGCAAAGGCCATGCTAGGGTAATTATACCAGGGGTCTTACCCTGGTTTGAGTGTACACTCTGCCTTTTTCATCTCTTCCTGAATTTCTTGCCTACTGACATTCATTGATCATTCATTTGGGACTTTTGTCACTATTTTTTTCAGGAATGGGATTGGTTGCTGGGATTGAGTTGTGTTTGTGGTCATTTGCTACACGCCTTGCAAACCTTTACTATTTGTTCTGCCAGATGCTCTGAAATCCCTGTCTCTTCAGTTTTGCTTGCTGCTGGTATATAGGTAGTTTTTTAGCTTTATTCATGTTAAATTACTCCCATATCCATTGTTTTCATTTTGGCTGATGAGAAAAGTTGCTCACTTACACAGAATTGGTTTATATTAGTTGTTAAACATGCGGTACTTGCATTTTTGTGGTTGTGTTATACTTGAGTCCTTCAGAAGGATATGAATTAGTAACTATAAAACAAATCATTGCCTGGGTTTTGTTTTCATTTCCAGTTTTTGAATTGTATGGTACTTCTCAACTAAGACACGTGTTTCTTCCATTGACATTGCTCATTTTATTGTTGAATATTCTGCCACCTACTGTACACAATATTATGAGCTATTCAATGTCACTTATATACACATCCAGGAGTCCAGATTAAGAATAAGTGGAGGCTACTAAAGAATACCTACAAGGAGACAAAGAAACTACTAGGCTCTATGACTTCTTGAATTTAAATGGTTTCTCTTCTCCTTAATTGCTTACTGTAGAAATGTACCCTTCATGTTATGTACCTTAACCAACTACCTAAGACCAGCTGCTTTGTGTATTATAGCGTACTATTGCTCAAAACATTGCTACATGGTTTATATTAATTTTTTAAGATGCGCTAGTTGCATTTGTTTGGATGTATTATACTTGATTGAATAAGAGTGCTTACCAATTATATTTCTGTTCATTGCATCCTGTTACGACTGCCTGTATATAACCAGGGTTTTTTGTTTTAGGTGCTTCTCATTTAACTCTTGGATAGGGTGCAAAATCATAAGCGTGCCTAGGATCTGTCTGAAGTATTATATGAAGCTGCGTAACAGAGTTGTAGACTTTTCTCCCACTTGCATTTCTGTCAAAAGCTACTGGGTAATTTCCCACTGTTTTTCAGCATGATTTTCTTTGATGTTATCTCGTACCCATGAATCATACATGCATTGTCCATGATCATGCTGCTAATTAACATCGTAGTTTACAGATTTTGTATTTTGGGTACATCTTAAGATGTTTGTGTTTGTTAATGCTGTGTTATGACTAGTATGCCATGTGACACACATCTATGTGGGTTCCCTTGGAAGTTGAGGAAACGAGCTATAATGTTTGGCATCAATGTTCGTGGTCATAATGGGATCCTGAGGAGATTGTTAGAGGGCCACGGGCTGATTGGGACCCGGCTACCACCGACATTTTCTGTTGGTGGGCTGCAGAAGCGGCTGAGCAGAACTTAATAAAGGTGGCCATTTAACAAAAAATGGCTGGACCTACATTTTTAATGGTTTCCGGCAGGAAACTGGTTTGCCATATAGCAAGGTCCAGATTAAGAATAAGTGGAGGCTACTAAAGAATACCTATAAGGAGACTAAGAAACTACTAGGCTCTATGACTGGGCTAGGGTGGGATTATGAGCAGGGAACCATACTAGCAGATGATGATTGGTGGGAAGCTCGAATTCAGGTAACTTTTCACAAAGAACGATCTTTTTTTTTTTTAAAGGCTATTGCTATACTGCTTGTTCTACTTCTTCCATTTTGAATAACTATAAAATGACATGTCCCTGTAACTTTTAATTGCAGCAAAACCCACTGGCAGCTACACTCAGGGGTAAGCAGATACCCAACTTGGTTGACATGGAGAGGATGTTTGCTCCTGTTCGAGATTTGTCAGGATTTGGTTGGTCTGCACAGATGGGTAGCAATCCGCGCATCCCTAACTTGAATGGGGATTCAGCGGACTCTGTTGCAGAAGATGTTGGGGATACTGAGACCCAAGAGCCGATCCATCATGTCCCCAATGGTAGAGACCAGCCAGAGGGTATGAGGTCATCGATCCCAAGACGGGCAGCACAGAATTCAGGTGTCTTCCATGCTGTCGGCGCTTCCCATGTCCCTTTCCATGCTGCCGGCCCTTCCCATGTCCCTCCCGTGGGCATTTCACATGAGGAGCCCCGTTCTACTTGAAAATCCAGCGGACGTAAGCGGAAGTCTGGCGATCGTGAGCGAATAGAAGCTCTTTCAAAAATAAGTGACTACCTCACCACAGGCCGAAAGGAGGAATGGAATGAGCTTGCTCAAGCAATGTCCGATCCAAATGACATAGGAGTCGTTATGAGCAAGGTAGCGGAGTTACCGGGTGTTACTTGTGCGGATCCATTTTGGATGGCAGCGTATGATTTTTTCATGGAGAATGAGAGAGCCATTCCTGTGTTTCTTCGAGGTTGTTGTGGTTCTACGGAGGCTCAGATGCATTGGCTGTGAGCTCAGGTACAAAAACGAGGGGGAGGGGCCATCTGAGCAGGGCATGTTTAGCTATTTTCCCCATCGGTTGCCGTAGAGAATGATCCATGTTTTCCTTCAATAAACACTATGTATGTTTAAACGGTAGTGTTGTTTGATGAAGTTTGAACTGATTGCTTGTTACTAATACTAGTTAGGATGAGTCCCGTAATGATGGAACGGTCTGAGTTTGTACCAATGAGTTCCAAACCTGTAAATTGCTGATGATTACTGTTGTTTGTAACGTGTTAGTGTTACAGTCACTCGCATGAGCCATGCACGACTCATCATACATTTGATTCATTTCTTTTAAAGTGTCGGCCTTCTGACACTGAAGTCATGTGGTACACTCTTTTCAGGTCGAGGTTGTGCCGTTCTTTGAATCAAAGTATACCTTGTTTGTGTTGCCATTCATGTATTTGGGTTGTTAATTACACCAATAAGGATGCGCAACATTATACGACGACTTAAAACGTTGTTAGGTCAGAGGAAAGTAACAGAGAATGACACAATATCAAGAGCGGCGATTGAGGATATTATAGCGGATGGATCTGGGAGTTCACAATCAGAGCAACAAACAAATAGAGAACCCATTCAAACAGGGGAACAATTGTTCTAGAAATTAACAGAAAGGCTTGACGATTTTTTTGATGAATATCGAATGATTGTGCCTTGTTTTTGGGAGTTGCATAATACCTTGGTTCAACATTACGGGTTTCATGGATCAAATAGCATGACTAAACATGAGGCATTGGCAATTTTTCTCAGCTTGTGCGCGTATGGAGACACACAACGCAGACTTGGTCGCTGGTACGAACATTCGGCCTCAACAATAAATGTGTGGTACAAAGTTGTTTTGGAAGCTGTATGTAAACTGGCAGAGGATGTTATAAGACCAGCCGCTTCAACATTGTCTACTGCTTCGGAATATGTGACGGCAAGATGCCAGCCGTTTTATAATGCCATAGGGGCTCTTGACAGAACACACATTCCTGCTATAGTTGAATCCGAAGATCTACGTCACTACTACATTGGCCGAAAGGGAGAGCCGACGCAGAACGTTCTTGTCGTGTGTGATTGGGACATGAGGTTCATCCGTGTGTATGCTGGCACACCCGGGTCGCAACATGACATGGCTGTTCTACGAAATAGTATGGGCAACTCGACTTCTGGATTCCCATTTCCACCAGAAGGTACATGTTCAAAAAAATGGCCGCCATTTCTGCTTTGGTAATACTACCTTTTTTGTCACATTGCTTTATATATAACTGAACATAATAAAAGTGTTTATTTCTCCCTTATCCAGGGAAATACTATCTTATGGATTCCGGATATGCAAACACCCCTGGCTTTTTGGCTCCATATAGGACAGCTCCATATCATCCATTAGACTTTGACGGCAGACCTCCGATGGGAATGGAGTAGGAGTTTAATTACAATCATGCATCGTTGCGAAATATCATAGAGAGAACAATAGGGGTTTGGAAGAAGAAATGGAAAATTCTGAGATTGATGCATGAATTTGATGCAACAGTTCAGGTCAAATTAGTTGTTGCCACTGCTGCGTTGCACAACTTCATTCGAAACTACAATGCTGATGATGAAGATATTGCAAGTGCAATGCAGGGGAGGTATACGCAACATGATGTGGGAATAGATAATTCACTACCTTCTGAGGAGGTGCATTTGGATGGGAACGTAATGGCTCACGTTAGGGATGAAATTGCACGAACCCTAAGTCAAGGGAGAAGGATGCGACGGCAACAGTCATGCGGACGAGGACGACACAGCTTTAGCTGATACACCCACTTTGTAATAAGAAGTGAAAAGAATGCGCAGAGTGTGGTTCCCCACTCATGTTGTGTGGTTTCCATATAAGCATCAGTATCTTTGCAGTATATAATGTGGACATGTAGACCTATTTATGGGACAGAACTGACTTAATCATTTAACAGCATTTTCTATCTACACGCCATTGCTTTCATAAGGGTGAATGTATTCATCAGATAATTCAGTCAAATCCATGTACAAACATCATTGGCAATAGTGAACATTATATCAAATCCATGTACAATCTGATCCGTAACAACTCACTTAAGAATGCCAAACGCAACATAATTGTCAACCAAAAATCCATATACGCCTACAATAACTGCCAAACAAAAAGCCATTTACAACAACCGAATCACTGACACCAGTGGCATAACATCAAGAACTAATGTAACCCATAACTTGATCACAATGACTTCTGTGTTCTGTAGTACCCCTTTAAACTCTTATACTGTGTTCTGTAGTACCCCTTGATCACAATGACTTCTGTGTTCAGTCCGAAAGCAACTGCTTCCAAGGTCAATGTCTTTTACCTCACATCTCCTATAGCTTTTGACAAGATTTTTTTCAGGCTTAAGGTCACAGTGAATAATGCCCATATCATGCAAGTATTCCAGTGCTTGCAGACATTGCCGAGTTATGAACTGCATAAAACAATAAATACCAGGTCAGTATTACAGTCACGACAATTACAACATTTCAGTTAAAAAAAATGTGGTCATTCCATAAAAAAAGAGCCAACTCATACTCAAAGTTCGCAGAATAGAAGGAATTAAACAATCAAGCAAATAGCAGGTGAACCCAAAGAGGACTATGGAAATTCAAGATCGAAATAAGGATTCTAGAAAAAGTTATTACCGGTAACAATTTGGTATACTTAAGCCACATAACATCTTTCCAAATTTGAAAAAGGACATTACTACATAGCAAACAAACCCAACACAATAGCAGTATCCTCAAATCCCAGGCAATGATTTCTTTTATGGTTACTAATTCATATCCTTCTGAAGGACTCAAGTATAACACAACCACAGAAATGCAAGTACCGCATGTTTAACAACTAATATAAACCAATTCTCTGTAAGTGAGCAACTTTTCTCATCAGCCAAAATGAAAGCAATGGATATGGGAGTAATTTAACATGAATAAAGCTAAAAAACTACCTATATACCAGCAGCAAGCAAAACTGAAGAGACAGGGATTTCAGAGCATCTGGCAGAACAAATAGTAAAGGTTTGCAAGGCGTGTAGCAAATGACCACAAACACAACTCAATCCCAGCAACCAATCCCATTCCTGAAAAAAATAGTGACAAAAGTCCCAAATGAATGATCAATGAATGTCAGTAGGCAAGAAATTCAGGAAGAGATGAAAAAGGCAGAGTGTACACTCAAACCAGGGTAAGACCCCTGGTATAATTACCCTAGCATGGCCTTTGCAAACCTTCGGTTCCAGCTTTTAAACCACAGGCTTGATCGATTAGTCAATCGGTGTGTCATCAGAATCATACTGTCAAAAGATAAACCATAAACAAAGCATAAGCGAAGACAATACATAAATGGCAGCTTGAGAGCATATAATCTCCAGCTTATATGTGAATGGGGTAAGTTTCGGTAGTTATAAAATACATACTACATAAGAAGTTAAAATAAATAAATAAATTAGTATGGTTAAAAAATATTCTGATATTCAATTTTGCAACAGAACATATTTTCTCAGCCAAAGATAAAGCTAGATGCTAAGGCAAATGAATGGTAACGCAAAATTAAAAACAAACTCAGGTGACGCCAGAGTATGAACCTTTACAATCAAATGCATCACAAATGTATAACACAACGACAGAACTGCATTTATGAAAAATATTTATCTTACTACTTATTCAACTTTAGGTAAACATTTCATATGTATTCCAATGCGTATGTTCATATGTATAGAAATAAGGAAAATGTCAGCTTATTCTGAAACGAGAGGTAATCGAATCAATATTCAGATATTATGAGAAAATAGATAAAAATATTCACATGTTTGCTGCTTAAATCTCTAATTTACCTCTCTCCCCTCCCCTGGTCTATGCTAAATGCCGAAATAGGCAACAGAACTGATGGAGCTTTGGAGTTGCTAAGAGAGATGAAAGAAAAGGAGTGTAAAGCTGATGTTGTAACCTTTAATGTGATATTGGGAGGATTGTGCAGGGAACGTAGGTTTGAGGAAGCTATTGATATGCTTGAGAATCTACCTTATCAGGGGGTTTATCTGAACAAAGCAAGTTACAGGATTGTGCTGAATCTGTTGTCCCAGAGTGGTGAGTTGGAGAAGGCAAAGGATGTGTTGCGTCTGATGTTGGATAGGAAATTTTGGCCCCATCATGCAACTTCGAACGAGTTGCTGATTCAGTTTTGTAAAGCTGGGAAGGTTGATGATGCAGTAACTGTATTGCTTGGACTGGCAGAGGTTGGGTTTAAACCAGAGAACGAGTGTTGGGGTCTTTTGGTTGAATGGAACTGCAGAGAGAGGAAGCTGCTACCTGTGTTTCAGCTGCTTGATAAATTGCCTGGAAAAGCCAATCAAGGCCAGCAATTTCAAGAATCAATAAATGTTTCTGATCTGCTGGAAACCTGCTTATCTACTTCTCAATACTTGTAAGACTAAAATCTGAAACATTTTTCTTGTTTTAATAGCTACAATCTTATGCAAATTCTGAATCTACCATCCCTAAGGAACACAAGAGGTTAGTTTATTTTCCTCAAGATCTCCAATTTTTGCTCCGCTTTCAGAACTCAACTTTCAATCAATTACCCGGCAGCAATTTCCTGAGCAGAACTGGGCGTGTCAGAGTGGGAAATTTTGGTCTGTTGAAGGCTGATATGAATTTCCCTCTAGCCTTCCTACTATCTACTAATTAACAATAACATCCAAAATCGGAACAAGAATAACAGAATAAACCAGAACCAGAGCAGGACCCAAGAACCAAAATCACATCAAGAAAGAAGTTCACCGAGGTACTTACCAGAACAAGCAGCCCGCAGCCCCACGAATCAATCTCCGACGCCGGCGACACTGAGTAGAGAGATAAGAGGGGCAGAGAGAAGAAAATTGAGGGAGACAGACACTAGCCAGAGGGAGACAGGATGGAACCGGCCAACGCGTCACCGAACGCGACTAGGTGGGAACGGGGACTGGTACGCCGACACCGATTGCCGGAAGATAAAGTGGAAATCAGAGACGGAGAGAAGAGTAACAGATACGATTAGGGGAAAAAAAATTACTGACCTTAGGCAACAAGGATGACCAATCGGACCTCAGGCGACAGCTCCACGACGCTCAGTGTCGCTGGATAGAGAGACGCGATGTGGCGGAGGCGGAGGACATATGGAGGTGCCTCAGACGAAGGGCGGCCGACACGGATTTCTGGTCTGGAACCAAAGGGAGAGAAAGCGAGACTTTAGGTTTTACGGGGTGGCAAAATTGAAAATACTAAACAATTTCATACCCGCCACATTTACCCGACCCGGCACGCTTCCTTATGCCCGCCGACATTTTTGAATTAACACGAATTTTTGAATCTAATTTTGCGAAAAAACAGAGCCTTAATGTTTAGAATTATTGATTGAAAAGTTTGAGGATCAAAATTGTTATTTTACTTTATTTTAGTATTAATTAATTTAATGTCAGTATTTTCAATTACGGAGTGCAACGGAGTGGGTAAGATCCGTGAACCGAGCATATCCTCCTATAACGGACAGGTAAACGAGTGAAAATACCTGCGATAGGGGGGGTATGAGTAGTAAATTTCACTCGTTTGGTGGGCGTGGGCAAGTGACGGGTAGGGGGTATCCATCACGGATAAATCTGTCCTGTCTACCTATGAAACCCCCCAAATATATGAAATTTCAATTTTAACTTTAATGTAAGTGTCACCTCTCCAAATTACCTAAATGGCTAATTCGGTAATTAACTAATTATTCCTTAATGCTTCAGCTTTAGCCACTTGTGCTTTTGACCTTTCAGGCTTCACCGATTCATTTGGAATTGGGTGTTGGGTTTGGGAAATTAGGAGGCCTTGTCGTGTTGTTCCGCTGTTCACGACTGCACACAACTGTTCATGTCCAGCGCCAGCAACACCATGAATAGATCTTGAAGTCGTTTTGTTTGACAGATGTTTCGACTGAGAGGGAGAAATTAAGCCGTAGAGGTGGGTGACTGTCAACCGATCATGGGAAGACCGACGGCCATATTTTCGTACGAATCCGAGAGGAGAACAACTGTCAGTCATCACCCACTCCTTTGCAGTATACATTCATTCATAATTTCCTTAGTTGATCAACCAATCGCTAATCGATCAATTACATACTAGTTACTTAATTAGTATATATATACATATGTTTCTAATTAACTAGCTTTGTATATCATTGTATATATAAGATGATCGATTTGTGTATTGGATTCATTGGTGAATGTTTTCAATAAATCTGTAGGTGAACAAAATCTTGAAGGAATACACCAAGAAGCGAGAAGAGCGAGAAAGGAGAAGCATGGATCTCGGGTAAGTTTTCATTTGTCCTTTGCTTTGAAATTAGTATGTTTCCTCCATGATGCTTGCTTTGTATAAATTCTTATGTTGCATTTGTGACTATTCCATGAATATATATTTTGGATGCACCCAGAGTATCCTCCACCCGAAAAGCAAATACTAATCTTTTGGAGGTACTATATGAATATATATATCAGTGAACCAAGTTGAGTTCAAGAGCACTAATTCACTACCATATGTGACACTCAGATCTAAAAGTGTTTTTTCTTTCATGGTGCCCTTAAATCGGTAATAACAACAAAGAAACAGGTTCTATGTAAGAAAGCATCGAATGTGATAGTCCAAATGAGATATTAACAAGAAATAGGTTCTATATAAGAGTGCATAGAATGCTCTGTATCTTTTATTGTTAGATGAATTTATTTTGTCATTTGTATATTATCATCCACATCAACTTAAGACATGATAGTTGTTCATTTGATTCTTTCTATGCTATTATGTAGGATCAGCACAAGTGGACATGTTGGTTGTAGCACTTTTTATGAGGATATGGAGGATGAATATGTAGAAATGCTTTCTCTATTTTGTTGAACATTTTTGTTAAATAATGTTGTATGTTATCCATGTGACTCCAAATGAAGTTATGTGAATTCCTTTGGTCTGCCCCTTTTTGGAAATTGATTCTTTCATTTTGTAGAGAGATGCACCTACAACCAAAGGGTGAGGATGAAAGTGGTGAAGATTGAAGAAGAGCAAGAAGATGATTAATGTCAAATGTGTGGAGACTGTCACTTGCTTGTTTATGAATGATGCACTTTTATTGAATCATGGATATTATTTGTGTTAATGAATATTTCTTGTGTTTATTGGATGTGAAGTGGATATGTGTAATTTATGACTTGATGATGAATATTTCATGTTTCTTTTTATGAAACATAGAAAACTAGCCTACACAAAAAATAACCCCTGGGCTTGGATATCCGCAGGTTGTAGGGGTGGGTGTTGTTTTCTGCTCGTTAGCGGATACCCGCAAGCCGGCGAGTATGAACAAACTCGAAAGTGTGGATGGCGGATAGGGGGTATTCGCGTTCGATCCGCCCCGTTGCCAAGCCTATTTTTAATCCAATTTAATGGTGAAATTGACAGAAATAATCTAATTGGGCGCGCAATATGAAGTAAGAGACTTGAGTAGGAGAACATTAACTACCGATTCGTTTTGCTTTAATTGGGCCTAGTTAACGCATTTTTTAACTTTAACCCACTTTTAGTGGTGGGCCCACTGCTTTTTATCTCTTTTTAGCCTCTACTATTTTGTTTATTTACATTATTATTAGTTGACCAAGTGAAGAACGAGGATGCCCGATCATAAATTGGTAGCGTCCAAGATTCTATCTTCTCCAACAGCACCAGTTTTCTGACCCAACTCCTTTAGCCACCTACCTCGCTACCCACAGGACTTCTTCCTTGTTCTTCAAATAAAACCCTGAATTCCTAATGTCCCAGTCCCTTCCCAAGGCCAACAACTCTCTTTTTCTGACCAAACCACCCTTTGAAGCCGGATCTGACTCCTACGTCGATGGCTACCGCCGCTGTAAACACCTTCAGGTTTCCTCATGTGTGGCTCTGTAGGTCGCGATCTCACACGGTGGATAGTAGTTCACCCGATTGATGGATGCCAGGGTTGCGGATGGCTAGGTAGGGCGGCCTTTGGTTGGGCGGTGGCGGATTAGGGAGAACAGGCGACATGCGTGCTCAAGGTTGGTGTTCAAGCAGCAGTAGCATGGCAAATAAAAGAATTGGATATCAGAAGGAAGAGTTTTGGGGATGAAAGCTTGATTGAAAGAGTTGAATGGGTATGACTGCTCTTGGAATTTAGGATTAGCTAATAGAGGGAAGAGATATAGATGAGGCGTGAAAGGGGTAAATAAGGAAATGAAAAATGAACCTACTGGGCCTATGTGAAAAAACGAGTTAACTTGCTTGAGTTGAATTCAAACAAACTGACCCTAAGTTAGGATACCAATTAAATACATGAAAATAAACTAAAAGACCAGTGTGAAATTTAACCATATATAAAAACAAAGTCTGTCGACGTGAGCAACTCGGTCATTTGATTCATTTCAAAGCCACCCCAAGCCTCCGACGTCTTCCTGTGGCTGCTCACTCAACTCAACAGTCGACCCTCCTCCGCCTCGTTCTCGCCGATAGCTGTGTCACCGTTCATTCACGCTGTCGCTCCGGCCACTATTAACGTCGCCTCGCCCCTCTTATCCGCAACCGCAATCATTGTAATTGAGGTCGCCGTTCTGTTTCTCTCAAATCCCGGTTTCTCCGATTTCCAATTTTCGGTATATTTGTTTTGATTACTGGGTGGTTCGTGAAGGCAGATTTTTCCGTTCAGTGTTAACCTTCCTAGTGAAACTTGTGTGCGCATTCTGAAGATTATTAGTGGGATCACTTCTCTTTTATGTTCGGTTCGAGCTAGATTTGCGTCGGTCTCTAAAGTCTGCACCTCCCTCGGAGCTCAGCTGAGAGAAGCTAAGGCAGCTCAATCGAGCCCAAAATGGGGAATGCCCAGGAGGACAGGAAGACGCAGAAGAAGAATAAGAGATCGTTTTGGAGCTGGGTCGTCGCGTCGATATTCTTTAGGCTTGTCCTGGTTTACTTTCCCCAAAACCTCAACTTAGCTTCTCGACCTGAAGTATCTACTCCTCTCACCAGCTTCCGCCGCTGTACGCAGTTTCGCTTTTTCTTCCCCCATTTTCCCAGTACATTTTAAAACTTATCCTTACCTAGATTTTCTTTTTTGAAACTTATTTCGTTGATTTTTGGGTGCAGTGGCTGAGGGTTACTGGCTGAAGCAGTCATCGATGTCTCCATTTTCTGGTGAAATATTCTCCTGATGAGTTTATTTCTTTGCAGCGTTTCTTTTTCAATGATCATAAAAATTAGCCTCTTTTCTGCTTCTTAGGATCTATGTATCACGGTTCCCCTCTGTTGCTGTGGACTCTGGGGCCGCTTACCGTGAAGAGGTATTGCAATGATCCCACTCTGATAAATACACCCATATTTAAATAAATATTTGATCCATGTTTATTGAGCTTTTCTTTCTTTTTTTTCTTTTTTCTCCTTTTTGGTGGCTTATTGTAGAATTGAAGGCCAGCCCAATTATCTATTGTACAGGTATAACTTTTATCTTCCGTTCGTCCATAAGCTCAAGCTTTGATTTGAGTGTCTTATAAGACATTGTGTTTATCTATGTACATAAGCTCAAGTTTGATTTGAGTATCTTATAAGACATTGTGTTTATCTTAGCTTTTTTCTTTATTTTTTGTTGTTAATCATAGCTTAGGGATTATGTATATGGTCGTTGCTTTGCTTTTACGTAAAATTCATTCATGTTGATGCCAACCGCATGTTCTTTGCTTTTGCAGTTTATCTAACCACTAGGAGCGTGCTGTTTTTTTTTTTTTCCTTTTCTGCTCCTTTATTTTGGGATCAAAGGGCAGAGAAGGAATGAGAAATTCTTTGATAAGCGGCTGCTGTATGACTTTGCTTAACATCATATACTTGCTCCCTAAATAAATTCTCTTTTGCCATCTGGTAGTGAAGATAGGCAGCACCATCTCTAGACATAGTGACTGCTAGGAATTGGTGTGGTTTTTTTTTAAGAGGTTTACTTTTTAATCCCTTTTTCCCTCTCAACTGTTTTCTTTTTCTTTTCATATTTATAAATGCTCTCCTGGTTAATGCAAATATTTCTGGATACAGTTTGGTATCTGTGGTTGCTGATGTTGTCAGTGCAATGCTTATCCGAGCCACTGGAAGGACTTTGCAGGTTGCATATGATTGTAGTGTAAAGTCATTGGATCTAATTGAAGAGCTCAAAGTCTCTGGTAACTTTTGTAGGTCTTTAAGAAATTTCCTTTCAACAGCTATATAGGTAACCACCTAAAATACAAACAGGAAAGAAGTAAAATATAAAGTCGTATAGTAAGATATAATAAATATTGGAATTCTTTGTTGATGCATAAAACTCATCACCTCTTTTTTATTGTCTTCCTTTATGATGATCGTAGCACATCCTTGTTTTTCGTTTCTTCTCAGAAGCTGATTGATTTGGGCCTTCAATGTAATCAGAAAATTTATCTTCTGGGGATATTGCTGCTCTGGTGTACTTATGGAATCCATTCACAGTAGTTGCATGTGTGGGCTTATCTACATCTCCAATAGAAAATTTGGCTGTTATACTGTGTCTCTATGGAGCTTGCTCAGGTAAGAAGCCAGAGTTTAATATATCTTGCTTTTGACATTTCAAGCACTTATTCTGTAGGCTATTCTCCTAAAAAAAAAAAAGAAAGAAAGAAATGGTTGTGTTGAAGTGCACAAGAGCCAATTTTTTGTTAAAAGAAACATTTTGTTTTTAATTCTTGAGGTGTCAAGTGAACTTTGTGTATTATATGAACTTTGGAAAGCGTTGGAAAATGCTTTTGCCTTTAACAGGGTTCTGGGAGGAGCATTACTTGGAGATTGTTCTAATTAGAAGTTACCCCTACAATGTTATTCTACTGCTTTATGCATTTATTTGTTTCCAAATCTTCTTGGTTTGAAAACTTTTGGGATTTTTGGTAACATTTTGTGGGTAATGCACTTGCCAAGGAAAAGGAATGTGGAAAGGGTAACAAATATACAATGTCTCGCCAGCTATACTGTACATAGGGTTCAGTAGCTTAAGTTTTGAGGTAATCAGTATCAGCTGTTAATCAAGATCTACTGATGGATTGCAGGTGTAGTCCCGGTGGCTGCTTTTGCATGGGTCATTGCAACACATCTTTCTCTATATCCTGCTATTCTTATAATCCCTGTATGTTCTGCACTTTGTTTCTGTTGGTGTGCTGGGAAGTGATTTTTGTGAAGAACAATGTTTTAAAATCTAATCAATTTTCACTAATCATCACAGGTGATTCTTCTTTTGGGCTTTGGTCTTGATACTCCTCCAAGGAAATTGTTCCTTCGGAGCAAAGATAATAAAAATGTCGAGAATTCCTTAGCCAATACTCATGATGAAAAAGAAGTGAGCAATTCCAGAGCAGCCAGAGGCTTCTCTTTGAAACCAGTGTTGTATTTTATGTGTTGGGCTTTTCTATGGTCAGTCTATGTGCTGATTCTTTGCGGCCTATCTCTTAAACAGCATGGTGGTCTCCAGGAGATGTTTAAAAGGTATGATACCGGAGATTGAATCATCATCTGCATCATTAAATGACTTATTTATGTCAGCCCCTGAGAATTTCTTCGCTTAATCAATGTAACTCTGCTGTATAATTGGCAACTATCTGATAGAAGTGACCTTCTATTTCACTGATAACTTGTTATAGCTTTAAACAGCTGAAGGTAAAAGCTATAATATTCAAAGAGTTGTTTCAGATTATTATCTTAAAAGTAACCTCAATAACTGTTAGAATCTTCTTCTTATGTTTTATATAATTTTTCCTGTTGTTTGATACTCGAAAAAAGTGCCATGTGTGAACATACTGGGCCAATATCTGTCCTGTGCACTAAAAGTTTATGTTGAACAAGAAGGAAATTTGTTTTTTAATGAATAGAATGGCTAGCCCACATGATCATATTGTCACAACTATTATTTATAGCAATGTGATGTAAGTTCTCCACCAGTAAGGCCTAAGGTTCATGCATTAAATCCCTCATGGTTTATTAAAGGGGTTTCCTCTCTCTATATATTAGGGTGAGGCCTCTCCACCTGTCACCAATTGGTTTTAGGTTAGATGCTTTAAAATCATATCAAAGCTCAAGCTTTATGGACCCCATTCTCAGTGTTATCTCTGTTGTTGCCTGGTTTCTGGTTTCACATGGAAGTTATCACCAATTGGTTTTAGTTTAGATGCTTAACAATTTATTGCAAAAATAGTAGCTGAAACATAATTGATTGGTTATCTGGGTTTTGTAACACTAATTGTAACGAAGGGGTGATGGGGCGGCATCAAGACTTTTTTTGAGATATCGAACAACCCCCCCCCCCCCCCCCCCCACACACACACACACAATCCATCCGGTTTTTTCTTTGAAGTTATGGCAGCGAAACGTGCTCTAATTGTTCTATATTTTGGTTGTTGAAAATGTGCGACTTCTGTTTTGCTTGGCTGGTTTTTGCAGTACATATGGCTTCATCCTAGCTGTGGAAGATCTCTCTCCAAATATTGGTGTTTTATGGTGAGCCATGCTCACTTGTGTTATTTCCCATATATTTTTTAACCTCAGTCTAAAATCATAAACACGAACTACTTTGTTGCAGGTACTTCTTTGCTGAAGTTTTTGATTTCTTCAGAAACTTCTTTCTGATAGTTTTTCATGCGAATATTATATTCATGATATTGCCTTTAGCCATACGGCTTAAGCACCGGCCATGCTTCCTGGCATTTGTCTACATCACCATCTCATCTATGCTCAAATCTTACCCTTCAGTAAGTTTTCTTAATATAGATTAAGTATAACTTTGTCAGTAGATTTAAATATGATCTCATGTTATACCTGGGAATGTAAGAATGTTAATCCTATGTTTGAGCTGCGGTTTTAAATTGGATCTCAGGCGGAGACCGGGAGATAGGATATTGTTGTTGTCCTTACCTTATCTAGTGTTCTATATCTTGTTTGTAATAGTGCACTTGATTCTGGATTATAACATTGGGAATCAAATACCTTTAGGGTTCTAATGTTTCTTTTTCTTTTTTGCTAAGGTTGGAGATGCTGCTTTATTCTTGGGTCTATTGGGATGGTTTATTAATGAATTAGCAGGCAAGTTCTTAATATCTGTTTTCCTCTTGGTGATGGAATCAAAATCTCTCTTTTGCAGTTGCAAAACCGTTAGATTTCATGCTTTGCAGATATGCAGTTCTCTTTCTTCCTCTTTTGCGGATACGTTGGAGTTTCGCTTCTTAGCCCTGTCATGCACAACCTTTGGATATGGAGGGTACTTATTTTTTTCCTGCAGCTGTATATGATCATACAGGCAGAAGTATTCCTTTTTATGATGACTGACTTAACTCAAACCTCACAGGGCACTGGGAATGCAAACTTCTACTTTGCAACTGCAATTGCATACGTGTGTTTGCAGGTTTATTCTTATAATTAATGGTTTTCAAATTTATATTTACTGGGGAATCACTAGCTTACTGCACAATTAGTGTCTCTTTTGAGGCCTCATTCGGAAACAGCTTTTGTGTTTAGGTCAAAGTTTTGGATAATTTAATAATAGCGGAGATGAAATTGCTGAAGCTAAAAGCTACCCTTAGATGGCTTTTTCAAAATCCTAACGCTGATTGCTGACACTAATGCCAAACGGGGCCTGGTAGTGCAAATCTACAATACAGTTCTTGTGGCTTACCCCTGATAGAAATTCTGGCTATAACTCACTGGTCATGGGTTTTGACATGATAATTTTAGTTCCAGAATTTCTGTTGATGTTTGGCTAGTTGAATTACTTTGGCTTCTAACTTGAACTTCTGGTTGACCGCTTACTGCATCGGTGTATGTGGTTAAGTTGATTCAGACTTGATATAGAATCAAGAAATGACCCAAGGGTTCAAGCTTCGCCATTTCAACTAAAATTTTGCTGCCATAAGATGGCCATTTTCAGTTCCTTCACTTGAGTGAACTGATTGAAATCTATCTTGATCTATTGGATAAAGATTCCTATATATGGTAATTGGCTTGTATCCTTCAAATGCGTTTGTAACTTATTGGCTTTCTTTTGCAGGTCATGTTGGTAGTTGAGAGTGTAAGTGCCATGCTCAACCATGACCGGACGTTGAGAAAGCTATCTGCTCGTAAACTTGGAGATGCGAAATCTTGATTTTTCATTGATCAGATTTGCTACCGTGAGTTTCCTGGGCAGCAAAATGTGATCGAACCTCCTTAATCGGCGTTATATATGATTCATGTTTACCATGATCTATGGCAACTTTTTGTTTCAGGCTGGGTAAACCTTGTTATTGGTGCTCCGCTCTGGTGCTGTACACAATCTTCTTAGGTAAATATATGAGTAGCCCTTAAAACAAGTGAGGTTAGGATGGATTTCGTTTTTGACTGATCGAATTGTGTATACAGCAAAACCAGCAAGACGCTGTTGATAGATATTGTAACCTTTAAATTACCTTGTGTTCTGGATTTGCTTGTATGGTTCTTTGCCTGGGAAGGGGAGTTTTTGTGTTTGTGAGGCAGATAAAACCGAGTGTAAAGGCCTATAGTTGCTGTCTTGAAGAGATTGGTGGAAGAAAATTCTGAACTTGGCGACAATTTGAACGTTAATATTCTGTCTTAAGTTTGGCAAGTCAAATGAGTTAGTCTCTAAATTTTGACTCAGTGTGATTTAGTGCCTCATTCTTTCAAAACGTAACAAGTTCGTCGGTAAACAGAGTTCGATGTGTAGCTGATGTGAAACGGAGCATAATGAAGTTGGAATATGGCGCCAATTGGTGGGTAGATAGGACAACGGAGTGGACCATGGAACATTGTACCTGTCTGGTTTGCGAAGAATGGGGGGACCATTAAGAAGAAACAAAACTTCGAGAGAGGGCGACCGATGGTAGCAATAAAGAGTTGGTGGGGACCATCTGATGAGAATGTGGGCTTACTAGAGAAGTTTGAATTTCTAATTCCATTTTCAATGTTCGTTTCGGCCACCATGATTTGAAGAATGGATTGATGATGCCAGCGAGAATCAAGTTGTAACTAAGGATAGTAAAAATTACTCGGGAAATTTTTTTTTTTGCCCTTAGAATTGATATTTTATATATTATATCGAATTAGAATGCAAAGTTGAAAAACATTTAGTGTAATTATTTTGTGTATAATATATTTGTAGGTTGAAGTTTATCATGGTGGAGTTTGTGTTTGCACTATGATGGGATGGTTCATTTGAGACCCAAAGAGTTGATATATTGATGACATTGTTTGTTACGAGGATAAAATGTCATACTGGTCCATGATGGAACAAATCAAGGAGATAGGGCATGATGAGAAGGCTATACAATGCATATATTTTTGAAAATTGACCGAGATAGGCAGCCAATACAAATTGTTGCAGGATGATGCATCAACTGTTGAGATGGTCAAACAAGTTTTTAAAATTGGTGTTGTGGAAGCATATATTGATCACAATGTTGATGGGGGCTCATTAAGTAATTGTTAGCGGTCAAGTGAGCATGCTTGAACCACATTGGAATGAGAATATGGTGTATTGAGATGTCCAATTGGTCAAATTTCATAGGCAAGGAATTTGATTAACTTATATGTAACCTACAAGCAGCAATATAATCCTTATATTATCACCTAGAAAATAAAGTAGCCCATGGTGAAGTAATAGTAGCAGTAGTAGTAGATAAGATGATGTTGGTGTATACTTAGAGGCTGAGTCTGCAAGCGAGATCAATAGAATAGATATTTGCTCTACAAGTTGATGAAGATGGGGAACTAACAGCTGTAATTAAAAATGTTAAAAGGTGGTATGAGAAAGGGGCTACAAGGATTTCATATAGGGCCACGTTTAAGGAGCTGGACATTGTTCCTGTAAAAGTTGTCTGAACGAGAATCTAGAGTAGCTTTGAATTTGATAAAATGATTGAAGATGGGCACGATAGTGACTCATCATCAAGTTCTGATCCTAGGAGTTACTGTTCAGAAAGTGAGGGTGAGGATGGTCGAATTGATGTTATAAGGGAGACAGTGTGGCTAATTTGTGATGAAAATGAAATGATTTATCACATTGACTAATGAGTGGTCTTTAAGCACCATATTTAGTTCAAGAAGGATCTCATCAAGCATTCAATATAGAAAAAGATGATTCTACCTTTGTAACAAATGAGTCGATAAGAGTTAAAGTAGTTTGTAAAGCCAATTGTTATCCATGGATGATATTTGCATCATCTAAAAAAAGGAAGCATTATTTTCAAATGAACTTGTTCAATACCGAGTGAAATGCTGAAAGGTTCAAACATTTCAAGACCTCGATTTGGATGACTGACCAAGTTAGAGATGTAATAGCATGACATCCTGGCATAAAACTAAGCTACATCCAAGAGCATATAGGGAAAAGTTTCCCCATTAATTTCTCTATATACCAATGATGGAGAACAAAGTTGTGAATAATGATAAATCTAGAGAGTGATATAGACCATGAATATGCAAGGTTGGTGGACTATGCTCATGCACTTACGGTGCAAACCTTGGAAGCATTGTTGAAATTGTAACCACACCAAGCAACCAAGACAGTGGCAAAGTTTTTAAAAAGAGTTATGTTTGTTTAGTAGCACTAACAAAGGCTTTTTAGAGAGGTGTATGCTTTATTTGGGGCTTGGTGGATGTTTCTTGGAAGAGGTTGTGAAGGGCCAGTTTTTTACTACAATAGGAAAAGATTCCAACTACCAAATGTATGTTCAGGGAGAGATATTAAAGGATGCATTCAATACATGAGCCAAATCAACAAATTGGCCAGCTAAAAAACCGGAGGAGGTGGAAAAGTTGGCAGCAAGTGCAAGTGCTGCTGCCATTAAGGTTGATCCCACCTTATGGTGTAAAGCCTATTTTTTTAGAGCTCCTAAATGTACTTCAATAGGTAATAATTTTTGTGAGGCCTTCAATTTCATTTTTGTTGTGGGAGTACAATTTTGCTTAGGAAAGAGAAATTAAGAACATTTAGAAACAAAAGGCATGGGGAACATGGGAATTGAGTGATGTTGAAATTGCGAAAACATATTAAAGAGAGGTACAAATGGCATGCAATAAGTAATATTAACAAAGGATATGAGGTAAAGAACTATAATAGTAAATTCTCAATGCATCTTGACATAAATTATTGTAAATGTAAACATTACAACTTTCCAACATCTCATGTGTGCATGAACATAAAGCAAATAATCAGCAATATGGATAAACCAGTGGACTATCTATCAAAGTGATATAAAAATGAGTTGTTCATGAAATCCTATGCACAATTGAGGTAATTTTTTGTGAAGATATGTAGGAAGATAGTGGATTTGGTGCTGTTAAGCATCTGGTTCAAAAGGAAACATGGAAGGCCCAAAAAGGCAAGAAAGAAACTATAGATATGAGTCCATAAAGAATCAAAACAAGCTTACAAAAAAAAAAAAGTAGAAAATGCGGTTCAACTGGGCATAAGAGTCAAAGTCATGAATAGCCGAGTCATATATAAGTACATGACCCTTCAATGTCTCCAAGTAATTATTTTCACGTGCATGGTATCAAGCTTACTTCATAATACATAATCAAAACATTCATGCAAAAGTTATATGTAATATATGTTTATTTTTTCCACAGAGACAGAGGTGGGGTGAGTGGAGGAACTAGGGGGTGCCTACCCCCCAAATTTTCTTGTAAATTATGTATATTACATATGTGTACATGTAAAAATAAAGCTCGAGAAATATCTTATTATATTTGTTGTAGCTCCCCTAATCTTTTAATATTCTCAAACTGAAGTATAGCCTTCATTAATTTAAAATCCTGGCTTTGCCCTTGCACAAAAAAGATGAAGGTCTAAGTTGCTGATATCCACAAAGTCAACAACTTGTGACCTATAGAAGCAACTTAGGTATTGTGAGTCTCATATCCATTTATAAGGAAACTAAGATTGTAGAAAAAGTTGAGCTAAGTTGTTTTTAGCATACAAAACATTCTTGTAGATACTCTGACTATTCCAAAATCAGCAATCCATTACACTAAATACAAGTTGTCAAAAAAATTTTTGTACAATTGATAGTTACATCATTGTTGTTTGGAAATCAAATATTGGTAATGCTAGAGGAGTTGAACCTATTTCAAATGCTAAGAGAAGGGGAAGAGGTGGTGGTAAAGGCAGAGGAAGGGGTATAGGTAGGGTTTATGAACAAAGGTGAAATAAGGGTAATTGCTATGGGTTTATACACAAATAAAACAAAGACAACCATGCTTAACGTAAGAAAATTTTACCTTTTTTCCAACCTCCTACCTATGTTCACTATTCCTAATTTTCCTTATTTTTTGCTAGCATAGATTGCCCTTTCAATAGTTGCTGTGATGTTGCATAGTAAACAAGTCTTTTATCATTATTTTGTTCAATCCACTAAGCATAGGAACATGGAAAGTTGTTGTCTGCTTGTGCAAAATTAGCTGTTGTGTTCTATTTTTGCATATGGCTTTGCAAAATTAGCTAGTGTTCATAATTTTTTTGTATCTAGAATTGTTATAGCTCAAATGTGCAGTTATAGCATTTTGTAACTATAACTTCCTTTATGCTCATGCAAATTAGAATGAGCCCTTTGTGAGTGTGATCTTAAGTTTTAAAGCATTATATATTATTGACGCTATGGCTTGATAATTGTTGGCCTAAATGCAACCAAGAAGGGGGTGAATTTGTTGTTTTAAAAACTTTAGCAAAATCAAATTTTACAACTAAATCCACTCAACCAAAGATAAAGAACAAATCAAGCAATACTAAGCACAAATAAAACAAGTAAATAAAGGAGGACAAAGAAAAGAATGCACCGGGATTTATAAAGGTTCAATTCCACCAATCGGAGTCTACGTCCTCTCCTCAAGCTTGCCCACTTGATAATTCCTCCACTATCTCTTGATCAAGAATACAATGGTGTTTTCTTCAAGGTTCACACCTAACTAATCTCTAGTTTTCTCCAAGACTCACTAAAAATCACTCTCTAATTTTCTTCAAGGCTCACTAGAAACCACTCCACACTTAAGAGATTCTAAGACTTGAAATGTTTACAAACTCACAAGCTCACACAATAGCACTCTTTGTTAGATATACAAGTGAAAGCACAAATCTTGGTGCTTTTCTTTAATGTTGAACACTTTGATCTTATTGCCAATAGTTGTTTCCAAAGTGTTTTGTCCATATTTTTATACTCATTTGGGAGCCAAAGAGACGTTGAAATCTTGCTGAAGAAATCTGGAAAAGGTTCTGAAAAACCGTTACTCTGTTTTTTATGCAAGAAAAGTTCTAGATTTTGTGTTAAGTTCTACGTTTAACACGTTAAACTCAATTTCGTCTTCCAATGGTAAAAAATGGCTACAAATAGGTCATTAAAAACTCTGCCAGAGTGTCCAAGTGGCATTCTCTAATTCGCCCGAATGATATTTCAAAACTTGGCTGAAATCGTGCCAGTCGAAGGATTTTGGGGGAAGCTTTCAGACTTGCGAATAACAGGTTAAACTCGGAGTTTAACACGTTACCTGATATCTTAGAAAATAGATAGCAGCTCCACACTTCGAATTAAACCATTTTAACGAATTAAAGTATAAACTTGAGAGCATGTTAGACTTAGGTGATAGAAAGACATGTTAAACTGTGACTTTACTAAATTAAACTTGAAACAACTTATAAAAACTTGTCATTTGGAAATCAAACTTGATTCAAATACTAATATAAATTAATAACCTACTAACTTCTCTTCAAAAACAAGTTTCCTCAATAAACTTAAAACATATTTTTTGAAATAACACTTGAAATACTTGAAAATCAAATACAACTTTAGCAAATCTATTTTGACCCAATAAAATGAGATTAAACATACTAACACAATACATTTGTCATCATCAAAATTAAATATTTTCTTGGAACAAATCCAACAATAATGTATTTTGCTCATGTCAGTCCTATATTCACATTAGTCTTTACATCCATATATTTGCAAAAGAAGCAATGCAAGTCATGAGCTAGGTGTTGATGCAAATGCCTTAGATCAGGCAACTTTAATTCCAATGAACAATTCTATTTGCATAATACAAGCACGACCAAATCACATAACTAACATATTTCTCCTGCATATTCCCCAAGTCTTTTCCGAATCTACATGCATTATAATCCTGATGCTAAGTGACTATTGCCAACACTAAAAAAAACCACAATGTGCACCAAAACTAGAATAAACATTCATACAAACAAACCATTTACACACCAGCAAAACTAGAACAAACATTCCTACAAACAAACCACTTGCACACCAGCTTCATTTCATGAACCTTTCCATCCTAACTATTAGTATCCCCTAGTCATCAACTTCCTTCATGTTCACGTTCACATCTTGCTCACATTCATAGTCACCAGGACTATGTCCCAGTTGCCTTCTTAACCTTCATATCTCAACCTCACTTCTCATCTATTTTAAATTAAGCTCCCTAGCTGCGTTTCCTCGAACACTAGCATAATATCAGATCAATCCATACTAATGAATCAAATCAATCTTCCTCCTCAATAGATGGGTCACCCTTTATCATACAAGAAATTACAAGCTTTAACAAAAGGTGCCATTGTACTTAAACCCTAATATGCATTACCTATAACAATGAACAATGAAATTCAACGTTTACTAGATACCTGGAGTAGCCATAGGACCTTCAACCCATATTCTTTGTGTTCTTCCACATTGTATAAAGCTTCACAAACAAACCACAGTAACACATCACCGCCGCTTCTATCTCTGATTTTTGCACTGACTCTATCTTGAGTTTATAGAATCACCAGATATTAATGATTGAGAATTAGACTACTCCCTAATTGCTTTGTAATTTTGACAGTTAATAACTCTTTTGATTTTGGGGTATTTGAAACCGTGCTCCAAGCTTGACCATCAGCCCACTTTTAATCCACATAACATAAGTAACTCATGAACATAGTTTTGATTGCGTGTTTGCAAGTGCATGCTTTTCATCCCACCAGGGACTAGTTGATAGGTTCAGTCACTTAATTGCACAAACTTGAAAGACTAAGACAAACTGAATCAAAGTTTAAAGACTAATTTGTACAAGTTTGCAAAGTTGAGGGAACAAACATGCATTTAGGCATGATTACTGTTACATTTTCGATGTTAGAAAATCTACATTTCCTCTCCCAGTTTTACCAATAATCTAATTTAAACTGTACAACAATTATCTATAAATAATTTTAACTTATTTTATATTTTTTATATTTAATGGATATTTAAAATTATTTTTTCCTCTGCAAACGTAAAATAGAATTTTTTTTTAAAAAAATGAAATTATTATAACATAATTACTGGACAATTTGAATTAAAATTTTAAAACTTGTAGAAGGATAACATAAAAAAGAAAAAAAATGAGAAAATGTAGACTTCCACACTTTGGTATGTAACAGTAAAATTCAATATAAATTTAGGAGACAAAATCCTATGGACAAAATGTAGCATGGATCAACTGGAAATGAACTCTTTGTATGTAATAGTTCAACCCTTTATCTGTAATAGTTGATTTTGAATACCAATATATACACACACATGACATGGAAAGGACAAAAGGAAAAAACAAGAAATCCTTGTCTAAGCCTTTTCCTTTAAAGTTCTTCCAATCTCTCGTTGGAATTTGCAATTTGTAACGTATCCCCTCTGAAGCTTTTACAGTGATTTTTCTTTTTAGAAAGAAAACAAAGGGTAGTGCTGCATTGACGTGAGCCATGTGGGTCGGTTTGTTGATCTTCGACGTCCACCCAAATAATCAAAGTTCACATTTCATTATCATCGTACGACCGAACAACGGGACAAGCCACCAACTTAACGAAAAGCTTCAGAAGGGGTCGAGGTCGAGGTCGAGGTCGGGGTCGGGGCAAGTGAAATACCCATCGGATCGAGTCATTCACTACACTGGAATGAAAGAAAGAACCAACAGACAAAAAACCAAAAGCACGTCGCTATGATTCTTCTCCAACTTTCACTTTTGTGTCTTCGTACATGTATTGCAGTTTAAATCAACATAGATAAAGGGTTCGAAATAAGCAGATAGAAAGTGGCCAATCCAAACTTTTTATAAAGAGGGTTTGCATGCATATGCAAATATCAAACACCAATATTAAATAATAAATTTACATGTATAATATAATCAGAAAAATTATTTTTCAAAATAAAATCTTAAAAATGATATAATTTAGCATATAATTTTTTCTTCCCTTCATCCAACTTGAGTTAGAAAAATATAGTGAAATATGGAGAAGATGAGAATAAATAAAAAAAAAAAAAGGGTCTTTCCATTTGAC